>OMNM01061090.1:0-24598 GCA_900302745.1 Parablennius parvicornis | reverse complement strand
CTTGTACTCAAGCACTGCCAGCAAGAACTGCAATGTACATGTGATGTGCTGTTTAACTTTCTGTGCAGCTCTAAATATATTGCCGCACAGTTACTATTAACCAGGACTATCAAATTAATTCAAAATACTTATTCAGATTCTTATTGTAATTTTGATTCTCATTCTAACTGTGATTTGGGTCTCCAATCCTATTTCAACTGTCATTCTTATTTTTATTATATTTTTTTTACATTTTGGTTCTTTATCTGATTCTGATTAAACCAGAATAGAATAGATCCCCATTTTAAACATCAACCAACATAAAAATGATCCAACATTGGGTTAAAGTCTTCCATACCAATTACCTTTTTCAAATTAAATCAGAAGTCAAGCATGGTTATTGGCGTTAAGCTAATCGTATGTTTATTTACTACTAACGATCAGTTATCCCGCATAATAATGAAGACTGTGACTGACACAGCTTGACAAAGTACGATAATAGCCACTTCAAATGATTTTATTTGACTGCCGGTTGCAGTCATTAATGAGCTAATCTGACAGAGCTGAAGAAACCGCAGACAACAACATTTGAGAACCGCTGTTGCATATCTCTTATCACCGGCCTCCCTTGTGTGCGGTGTGTCGTAATGTATGTATCTGCTTTTCCACTCATGCAGTGCTCATTTGTGTCTTTTCTGTAATGAATTCCAGATATCGTAAGGCTTCGTCTAACAACTGCACGGAGGGAACTCTGTTGAAGTACAGCCCCAGGCGACAGAAATGCCCCACTCAGGCCCCCAGGGGCCTCCAGCTCCTCACCAGCGAGGGAACGCTGGTCGCAACTCTCGGGAAGAACGTCACCTTCTTGGTCTTTCTGGAAGAGGTGCTGACTTCACTTAAACAGAGACACTGAAATGCAACTCCTGCGATACGTACGGGCCTCGCTCATTTTATTCAGCGTGCCGTGTCGGGAGGTTGCTGTCAGGAATGTGGCACGGAGGCCGAAGCGCCGGCATATCAAATAAATGTGCAGTGGCGTGATTTACAACATGACCTCGCTCGTGTAGATGTTAAGAAAAAAAAATACAATGCTTGTGTGTCAGCGAAGACGCTGACACACAGCCGAGGTTACGCCATGAGTGACAACGTTTTGTTTTCTGTGTGAAGGGTCTTGGCTCCATGACAAGCATAACAGTCGACTTTGGTGACGGGACGGCCATATCTTACGGGAACATCAGTTCCATCGACGGCGGGGTCAAGCACATGTACGATAAAGTCGGCATCTACCAAGTTTCTGCCACAGCGGGCAACAGTCTGGGCTTCGATAGGGTCACGCTTTACCTGCACGTCTCCTGTGAGTAAAACAACAATTAAGGGGGAAACATTTTGACATTTCTCTGATTGAATTTGGTGTTTAGCATGTTATAGCAGTTGTTTAGGCTGATTGATATTTTAAAGGAGCTACACTGCAGACCGCAAGATCCAACAGTTCAAAAAGGTCAACATCGTTCAACTTGCGAGCCTTTAGGAGGAGAGAATCGGTTACCAAACACTTGAGCAAACAGGCTCAAGACTTTCCGCTGCTTCAAATTGGCTCATTAATGCAAGTCTCCATTCAGAATCTCCATCCAAAACTTTGAGAGGCCATTCAGTCTGCGTGGGTGGAAAAGACAGCTGTTTGTTGTCTGCTCATTGACAGGAAAGAGCATCAGTGGTCAACTCGAACTCAACTCATTATAATAGATTCTAATGGTGACATTTCCCAGGGTGCGAAAAGCATCAAAACATCTGCAGACAAGTGCAATTGGCTTCAACGCAGTCTGTCATTGTGCTCCAAGCAGTCAACCTTGAGGCCAAATATTAACTACGTGGGTTTTTGCTGAAATTCGAAGCGATTCATTTCCCCCCACACTTTTACAAAAGGTGCGATTTTTGTGTTTTATGTTTTCTCTCAAAGGTCAACTTGAGCAGGTGCAGCTTTCAGCTCCGTCTGTGGTTGTCAAGAACAAAGCGGTGAACCTCACAACAACCCTGCGTCCCAGTAATGTGGGAACGGTTACGTATTACTGGTGGTTTGATAACAAAACAGAGGTAAACTTTTACTCTCACATCCTGCACCGAGCAAACAGTGGATAGTTTGAAATCATCCTGTTCCTCTCTGGATTTCAGCCCGTCGTGACTCTCGATGGAACGATGTCCTTCACCTTCTCCAAAGAAGGAAGTCACTCTGTCACCGTTCAGGCTTCAGTTGGAAACACCGTCCATCAGGACCAGATGAAGATGGCAGTTTATGGTACATATTTTTGCTTTATTTACACACTGCTACCAAATGATCTGTTAAGAAAGTTTTTATAATCGTGTAAATCAATAAACATGTTGTCCAAAGTTTGGAAAGTGACAAGTAGATATGAACTTACATTGCCACTGAGAGTAATTCAAAGTTTTTGGTCCACAAAGTTGGCTAACATTTACAAATATGATGCAAATAATATTTTATGCAAATATGAACACAACCTACAGATGTTTAAAGTAACACATTTTACCATATCACATGGCATTGTATATTGAAAAGGTCGGGTCAGGTGTCGTCTGATCTTTACCTTGGAAACTAAATTGTGTTTCTGCAACTTTGATTTAAAAACGTAAAAAATATATCCATAGACCTCTTTCCAGTAAAATCTAAATATTTTAAGTGTAAATAATGCCACTTCTGTGCATTTGGAAAGAGTAGTGTTGTCCTTAGCAACACTCTCACATTTCTATCATAGTTTTAACAGTTTGTACAACACATGCACATGAATTGAAGTACACCAGGGCATCACCAGAGTCCTTTAAAGAACTTTTTTATCAAAACTTGAAAATAAAAATTCTTTATCCTGTATCTTCAGGAAAATTCAGTTTCATTGCTTCTTTTCTTATTTGATAAATTGTCCTATTGTAAATAATTGATATTTTGACTTCGTTCGGTTCTAAAGAATAAGATATTGATTGATTATAGTGGGGAATTTATACCATTTCTATTACATAAATCGCTCCAGCTTTCTTTGAATTGAAGCTGCACACAGAAACCTCCCGCTGCGAGTACAAATAAAACATACTTGAATCCTTCATATCACTGAGACGACTAAGGAATTTAATGTTCAACCAAAAGGCTTTCCACTAAAAAAAAAAAAAAAAAATTAAAATCTCTCGTCTAATAACACGACTACACAAGCTGACAAACTCAATCCATGTGGGGATCATAAAACTGGAAACTATTCTCAGGCACAGAGACACCAGAGCGGCAGATCAACATTTATTTTTCCGTTGCTACTTTTTAGAAAATACTTTACAAATGTTCCCAAAAATCAGATTGAAATAAAAATGTAATTTTGTGAAATCCTGCGGCTGCTCTCTGAGGCTGATGAGGTAGTATAGCAGGTCTCCAGTGAGCGGCAGTTCATTTTCTTTCTGTCAGTGGTGCATGATCAATACGTTTTATCATGGGAACTCTAACTGTCTCGTCTTGTTGTCCCTGATAAACAAAGTTGAGGATTTAGTAGTAGGCAATGATGCACACACATAAATCATAAAACGAATTATAAGGATGAAGTTTGAAGGTCAAAGGCGGAAAGTACAGAAAGTGCGGAAGGAAGTGAACTTTCACACAGGAATACATCTCAACTTTCTCCAAGAGAACTTGAGCTTGCCAGGATTTTTTCTGATGAAAATCCAGTATTGACTCAGTGCAGATGGCCTCGCAGTCAGGGTAAAGGTCGTGTAAAGTACATGAGGTGCATTGTTGTACAGTGACATTCTGTCTCTTGAAGATAAACAGGGCGTCTCTGCTTGGCTTTCAGATTATTTCCGGTCACATGTTTTGTCCTTTTCTTCTAATTTGGATGATCTGAACCCGGGGGTGTCTGAGTGGAGGGAGGACATCGGCAGAGTTGTGAAGCGCTGCATGGTTCAGGTAAGGTCTGCAGCTGTACACATCCGTACTTTACAGAGTGTCATTCAGATATTGCATTTAGCAGCAGATATTAAAAAAAAAAAAAAAAATCCAGTCTGGCTACAGGAAATAACATTTCCGGTCTTGCTTTTCACCACATCTGTTATGTACGCATGTGGCTTCGTCGAGGTTTTCACTCTGCTTCTTGCAGCATCCTTAACCAAACACTTGCCATGTAATTAGCTGATAACCTCTTCATGTTGACACAGACGTCTCCTGAAATCATTGTTAACGGTGCAGGCTGACACTGAACATGTCAAAACGGTTAAAAGGGCAGTGAGAGCAAGGCTACGGCTGTACTATTTGCTTTTTGAAAGTGCTAAATACAAGTGAGAAAACATCAAATCCTCAAGTAAAAGGCATGTAATGGTGATTAAATATGTCTGGTTTTCCCTTTCAGACACCGTGGGAATGTCAAAAAAAAAAAAAAAAACCCAGCAGGTTATGTAAAAGACCTGGATACTGAGCTCTATATATATCCTACAGTAGCCCTCAGTATGAAACATCCACTTTGACCTTCTGTCTTGTCAGATATTACCCCGCTTTACACCCGGAAACTGACAGCAGACCTCTGGTTATGGCATAAATGCACTAAAAGCCCTGGCCTTTACCAAAGACTGTCAAATTGAACTTGCATGTTTCACTTCACCCGCATTATATCCAGACAGTGACTGGTACTTAAGGCAAATGATATATGAAGCAGAAAGTGGTGAGTATTTACCTTTTAATACGTTCGGTCCCTCCTCTAAGGATCAGAAGGTCTGAAGTGATAAAAAAAAACAAAAAAAACCAACAAAAAAATCACCTGGAAAAGTGTCAGTTTGATAAAAGAAAGAAAAAAGCTTTTTAATGAGGCTTTGTTGTCATCATTAAAGGTCACAGGAATCAGTGAGGATCAGCTCCTGGTCACGGTGTTGCCAGGCTTCCCAACTACAGCCGAGGTTTTCATTGTGCCCGAGAGGAGGTCGAGAGACAGAGCCATGGATGAGAAGTGGGCGCACCTCGATCAGGTACGGTCTCATCAAATCACTTTAATGGCCTCTGGCAGATGTTCAGTACAACGTGGTTTGCTGCAGAAGTTAAGAGAGTGTCCCTGGAGACAGCCTCCAAGAAGAATACATCCTTTACTCGAGAGTGTCGCCGTACCACTCAGCCAGGGATCAGGCCTATTGTTGTGTTGAAAAGAAAAATGCATTTCATGATGTTTCACTTAACAGAAGGACACTTTTGTATGTGCATTCTTAATTTAGAGCAGAATTCACAAGTTTATGAAACATTACAGGATTTACATACCTCCACTCTTAGATATGAATACTGTAACTTGACCCAGTTTTTTTCCCCCCCTTTTATTTATTTAGGAGGTGCATTTGGATAAAAATCAAACATAGTCTGCACACTTAACTCGGAGCCTCTTTCACCCACACTTCAATAGATGTATTGTTTGTTAGATAGTTTTTCTGTGTTTGATGTCTTCTGATGTTTTCTTTGAAAACTTTTAATTGTGTTTCGGAAACTTTGCTTCAATATGCTATTGCGAGTAAGACAAAGGCCTACACAGTGGCGCATTAGTTATTATTGTCGTCTCACAGTGAGAAGTCCCCGGTTAGAGCCCGGCTGGGACTTTCCAGAAGGAATTGCATGTTCTCCCTGTGCTTGTGAGAAGTTTTCCCACTTCCGGTTTCGTCCCACAGCTTAAAAACATGCATTTGGGGATAATTAGAGACTCAAATTGTCTGTGAGTGTGACTGTGTGTGTGTGTGTAACTGTGTGTGTTGGATAAAGCAGTGTAAATAGATGGATGAATCTTTGATTCAGCGCTCATAACACCCATTAAAACAAAATGACACCCACGAACATGCACAACAATAAACAAAAATGTCAGTCTGGGTTTACAGAGGTCGTCTCAATGTCTGACAATTGCTTTCCAAACCAAATACACATTCTCTCAGATAAGCCTATAATAATATAACTTCCTCGCTGTCTTTTTAAATTGACTGAAACAAATTAATGCTTATTATTATTGAGAAAATTATTTGAGCAATATAGTTTTCATGCAAAACTATTCCACTGTGAAAGCCGACCACCACAGAACAAACACAGAGAGAGACGGCCGCCACACACATTTGCAATTTAAAGTCACCAGCTAAAGTTAAAATGCATGTTTTTGGACTGTGTTAGTAATTCACAGTACACTACAGTTCACAGCTGCGCGGGATGCATATTTAAACATTCAATCAGTTTTTTAAAATATTTTTATTGAGCCACAGTTTCCATTCATTTCAGTCAGGAAGTAAAATCAACATAAGAGGCTTGAAACTTGTTCTGGTGGGGCGATCCATCACCATGAGCCGTCACGTACGCAGTTATTTCTGTCAAGAGTTACATTAACGTTGCATAATGACGCCGCTTTCAATGCATCTTGATTCAGAGTGTCAGCGCTCAATGGCTGCGCAATAATAAGGTTAACTTTGAGAAAAATAAATGCGGACATGATGCTCATGGTGATGGATTACCGAAGTCAGCCAAGTTTAAAGTTGTTGTAATTGTGTTTTCATATCACACTGGAATGAGTGGATGCCACTGGCTGCATGGTGGGGAGGAAAAACAAAACATGGTGGTGGTGTGCTTTGGAAAAGGTCAGCAGTAATGAGCACTGTACATTTTTGAGTGGTAATTGGGCTAAAACACGCTCAGAGTCTGGTGTGGTCCATTAAGTGAAAACAGAGAGAACAAGAGAAAATGTTTCTTTGCTATTAGTTTGGCGCCTGCATCAGCCCTGCCACGTTTTATGTTGCTGAATACTTTTTAATACCAACTCCACACTTTCTCGTCACTAAATTGCTGAATACACCAGTGCTGTCTTATTGAAAGAGCTGTATTTGTGCGTTTATTGTCTTTTAATCACACAAAGTTAAACTCATGATTTGTGTTTTTCATTAGAATTTTCTTTTTCTCTCTGATTGCTCTCATTGTTTCACAGATGAGACGTTTTTGTCTTTATGACTACAGTGATGAACATTTCATCCTATTCCACAAGTGCACTCCCTCCTAAAGAGTAATACAACAAGTCAGCACTAGATGGCAATGTCTCCCCATGTAAAAGCACCGAAGGCTGCGCGTCCGTCAGAGCTCTGAAACAAACACCATGCATCACAGCAACGTGTCATTAGACTCACTGGAATCCTAAAGAAGTCCCCTGCATAAAGCTTTGGGCGATGATAACGCCATCAGTTTAAGTTATTATTGTCTTTCTGCAAAACAAGATTTGTGGAAATGCATCTTTTATCATGGTGCTGTCAAATAGGTAAACAAAAGCATAAAGCAGAGCCGTTTTTGAAGCACAGGCCAGAGCGCCGGCTCAATTATTTATCATCGTGGAGAGGACCACAATGTATCACAAGTAAACATAATTTTGCTGGCTCACAGTCTTGAATGAAGTTAATAGGTATTTAATTACATTGATGCATCATATAATTGGCACCATCGAGAAAGGAGACAAACTGGGGCAGGCGGACTGGATTGGGAATTAAAGAGATGTATTTATCTAAAGCCTGTCTGATTACCTGGCAGAACCTTGGAGACAATAGGGTAATAAATCTTCAGTTCACTGTTCTCATCTCCAGTGAATGACTTGCAGCGTGGTGGCATTATGCGAGCGTGTGCCCACACATACACATGTGCATGTGTTGAGTGTATGTGTGAAGCAGCTTATTAAAATGTGTAATAGATTTACTGACCCTGATATGCCACTAGAACAAAAAGTAATTATTCATACTGTGTCGAGCAGTCTAATTTTAACCAGTGGAAAGATTTTAGAAAGAGCGAGATGGAATTATTGAGGCATGGCTAAGGACTCAAATGGGCACTGGGAAGGCTTTTTGGTCTCTTGTTAAATGACTGCTTCATCAAGGTGTGAAAAGCAGGGGGACTTCAGGCTCTTCAGGGAGGGGAAAAATGAAAACAGCAATTTTAGGATATTAGAACATACTTTGATTTCCAATAATGTTGTCCCACTGAACTTTTAAATAGGGGAATCTAAAAAATTTTTTTTAAATATGGGTGGTGAAATTTCCTGATGATATTTATATTTAAATGTCACTGCCACCTCATGAGCAGATCGCCCTTTTACCTGCGAGGTTTTCCCTCACCATTAAAAAGCCTTTTAGTTTTTGTTGCAGCAGGTTTGGCTTTCCTCTCTGTGTCATATCAACATTTGCTCCTCTTTAGAAGGAAGCAAAAATTCTGATTCATAATTCAGTCTGTTGGATGAAATGACTGTGGCTGAAATATTGATGACGGTGGAATATTGCTGTACAGATGCTGCCGCTAACAGTCTCCCCTCCTCTGTCACTCCTCTTTAAAGCTTTCTCAGGTTCTACTAAGTGCTCTGAACCAGGACCTCATCCAGTTCACACTCAAACCGGGGGTGCAGGTGAACGTGTATGCCACACGGCTGTCTCCAGGTGAGACGTGTGCATCCCTACCACCCACCTACCTGAAATAATGACAAGAGGCTGAGACAATTTTTCTTGGGGGGTGGTAGTGCATTTCAGGACTATCCTGGGAATTTTTTTTTTTTAATGTAGGGATAAAAAACAAGGCTGCATCAACCATTGTTTGTAATATAAGTATTTATTGGATTTTAGGGTCCCAATTCATAACTTTCAATGTTTCTTCAATATGTTTGTTTCAAGTCTTTTTTGAAGCCCGCATGGACACACTGTTGTGACGTCTCTCCTTCACAGCTCCCCTTGTGGACAGCAGTGACAGTACCCACAGTGGCACTGCAGTCATCATGCTGGTGTCAGTCGTGCTGATGGGCCTGGCTATCTTTGTAATATATAAATTTAAAAGGTACAGCACACTGGGCACCACATGACACAGTCAAAGAGAAACGAATCTTTGAAATATCTATGAAAATATCAGAAAAAAAAAAATAAAGAAAGATATGAACGCTCAGGAACTTTCCACCATTCAGTCTTGTCATATTCAGAGTTATGGACAGCAGCGGCACAATAATAGCTTGAGGAATACGACAATTTCCCCTCTGTCTCAATCTGGAGAATATTACAGGGAATGACAGTCTAATCAATTCTCTTAGAGTGCTGAATGGGTGTCAGAGTCCTGCAGTTATCAATATTCATCTATCTGACAATGTGAGGGTTGACCTTTCGGAAATGCTAAACACAGTCATCCAAGGTGAGGCATACTCTGCAGAATGGCAGCAAAGGTTGAAGAGATAAGTCCTGAGACAACATATATTATACAGTGAGGGACATACAGTAAATAGCAAACTCTGCTGCAGGTAATCCCGTGCCAATCATAGCTGAGGGACCAGTTTCCCTATCCCCCAGTGTGGAATTTTAATCATTCTAAAGTAAAACATCACTTAACTTTCTGGATTGTAATTACTACATTAAGAAATCAGCTTTGAGTTTTGAAAACTCCCTCAAATGTCACAGCAGCAGCTGCAGTAGGAAATCACAAGGGGGAGATCTGAAATTAGAAATGCAAGATGTTAGTTTGAGCAGAATTGGGGATGCATCTGAGGGGATGAAAAATTGATTGAAAACTGAGGTGAACAATATGAAAGTGAGAGAGCAATGCCCGGTGGAATGCAAAAAAATGCCCCAGTTTCCAGCTTTCAAGCAATCCTCTCCCATCCTTAACAGTTAAAAATAGTGTGGGACACATTTATGCTTAGTGAAAGCATTAGTGAAACAGACCTGATGACAGGTTTTCCATTAAGTTGCTCCTTTTTTTTTTTTTTTTTTTTTTTTTATTTGAAAAAAATCTTCTTCCCCTGCTCTGCCTGACCTGCAGGAAGATCCCGGGGATGAACACATACACCGCGGAGCAACCCGACAAGGAACAAGAGGTCATCCCCACGGTGACCTCCATCGCCGTCCCAAACCCGGAGGGGGACAAGCTGACCTCGCTGGATCATGTGGATGTACAGTTGGATTCAAACAGCAGAGGTACCTATGTGTCAATATGCTTTGTTTAGAGCTTCAGGGTCTGTTCAGGTTTGTGTTTTCTCAGCTCATGTTGCACAGCGGAGTTTCTGCTTTATTTGAAACCGCTTCTTATAACAGCTCTCTGTGGTATTCATTCATAAGAGGATTGTGAGAGTGTAATTACTACACACAGTGAAGGGATCAGTTTTAAAGCAGGTAAATAGTTGTTTAAGTTTGGTCAAAACGTCACACTCGGTTTTTATAATTCAGAACCAGTCACACACAAAACACACAAAGTGTTCATTTTGTTAAAAAAAAAATTGAAAAAGATATCATCTATGTGTTTGATAGACTGATTAGCCAAAACATCATGACAGGTGAACCGAATAACGGTGATGTTCTCAATGTAGCACCTGTTAGTTGGAGGACTATCCATATCAGCAAGTCAACATTGTGTTTCAGAAACAGAAACAATGATCGGCATGAGTATTTGACAGGCAGCGACTCGACCGTAGTTTCTACAAAATTTGTTTGGCCTTTCTGGTGTGCAGTCATCAGCTTCTAACAAAAGTGAAGTGAGAAAGTACATTGAACCATTAAGGACAGCCAATACCCATTGATGCAAAGAGTCTCCCGTGTTTTGGCTTATCAGTGTATGTTTCATTATCTTTTTGACGTAATGAAAGTGAATAGATTTTAATTCGCGATGCAAACTGAAATGGCAAAAAATTCAAATGTGTAAGTCTCGTCTCTTCATTACTTTAGATGAGATAATCCAAATGATCCTCTCCAGAACGGAATTAAACAGGATATTAGAGCCTTTTGCTCACACTACAAAGCTGCACTTCACGACTTCAATTTATATGATTATAAGTTGAAAATGTAGTTTTTTTTTTTTTTTACAGTCCTTAATAACTGACCTGAAGTTTACAGTGACAATATGAATATTCTCGTTTCCCAAACTTGCTGCTTTCAGTCATTTGATTGGTACAGTATTGCAACTGTACTGAAACACACTTTTTAAAAAATGCATTCAAACATTTCCGTCGGCATGCAGTATTTGCTGCTGTCACGTTTGTGTTGAATCTTTTAAACAACTTTCACTGGACATTTGTGTTCATTGCGCTCATCTCCTGTGAGGTTTTACAGCGGTTCCAGTTTATTGCAGTTAACATTTGCATTAAAACAAGCGATGTATGCTATAAATGCGGCTCATGAAACATATTTACATTTTTATTGATTGTATTATAGTATAATTATTTTGGGGAGTTAGGCAAGACTGGTTTACTTTTTCATTCCTGCCTCCATCCGCCCTGCAGTACTTTTAAACACCCCTAGAGGTACTGATAGCCTCATTTGAGAAGCAGAACTTGTACACAAAGTTGGCAGGAAAAATACACTGAGAGGAGAAAAATAACCTTTCACATTCACTAAATTATTGCTGGTAGCGGTAGCTGTTTTGTCTTTTGGCTTGCACATAAACATTTTGTTTAATTTGCAAGTTGAGATGCTGTTAGATATCATTCCCTGTCTTTCTTTGCCACATTAGATGAGTTAAATGTTTGGTTTGACACTGAATTATAAGCAGTGATGTGGCAGTGAGAAGAGAGCCATTGTCATAGTGTCATATCTGACATATTTTCATACAAGCCATAAAAATCTTTCTCAGCTTGAATTGTACAGAAGGAATCTCAGAGCAGAAACTATCAGCAGCATTGATATTATTCCAAAAACAAGCATTTAACAAAGGATGTTCCTGCATATTAGAAACAGTGTTCACAAGCCTGACGCTCACTGACAGGGAAGTGAAACATGACTTGAGCAGCTCTTCTTCACCATATATTACAGCGTAATTATCATATGCTGTGTTTATTTAAATGTGTTTTGCCAGCCTGGGTTTGCCACAGCGAGGTATTAGTATGCACAAGTAAGTGAAGCACAATCAAGTGAGAGCTAAAGTGATGAGATTGTCGAGGTGAATTATTTGACCCAATAAAATAATTAGTGCACCAGGAAAGTCGCAGAGTGGTGAAAGCATTTTCATCAAGGAATATCTATGAAGTTCCAGCTGATTTACCTCCACCCGTAGCTAAACAATCGACCCATCCAAGATAAATGTGTTTGTCTGCAAAAAAAAAAAAAAAAAAAAAATGTAAATAAATAAAAAAATACACCCTTATGCAAATGGCAAACATAAAATTCCTCCTCTGTCTCTTTTCTTTTCTTCTCTCTTGCCAGGCTACCTGCCATCGCACACAGACATCAAGCTCTCTGATGAAGCGCCCCATGTGTTTTAATGTTGAGAGTCTATGACCGACTCGAAAGCAATACATCTTCTTTGGCAGTTACTTCCAGCAAGCTATGAAACCACGGTCACAATGAATGGTCTCGAGTGTTTTGCTACCCATGCATGGATGGACCAGTTCACACTGTGCTGCCTAATCCCTCTGAGGAGTCTGTACAGATTTATACTTGCTTCTTGAAAAGGAACACTTTTTGACTGAAATACTTGTATTTTTGCAAGGACCTTGATCTTTTTATGTAAATAATGTACATCCATAATGGAAGAAGTATAAGTAATTTGTCTCAGCTGGTTACAGCTACGTCTGCTCCGATATGAAAACATCAAACTGCAGTGTGGAGGGGAGGGCGATGTGTAATAATATCTCCAAAATACTCTCATTTCATTTCTGTTTTGGACTTGTGTTTGTGAAGTTTACTTTAACTATGTGGAAATAGCTTATCTGACTAAGACAGTGAGGGAAGCAGATTCATTAAGCTCTGTATAATCAGTAAATCTTATCACCAGATTCTCATCAAATGAAAGCTTGCAATATCCAGGAGATGAAGGAGAGCTCCTAGTCCCAGATCTGTGTATTCCATCAAGCCCGTCTCTGTGCCGCTCAAAATGTTATATATGTCATAACAAAATAAGAACAGAAGATTATAGTAGATAGGTGTGTGCAGGAGATGGGAATCTGAGCCGTCTCTCTTTGTTCAGGAGGCTAAAATGTGCCATTTTGTAGTGGCATTGAAGGACTCCGGACTGAAAGCCGACCTCATAACATGTCAAATCCACTTTAACACCAATTATACAGAAAACCTTCTGGCTAATCGAAACCATTTATACGGACTAATGCTGCAGCGGCGGTCTTTTAGTTGTTTACACGGTCAGTTTGCCTGTTAAACAATGCAGTGACTTTTAAACTTGTGCTCGGTATTTCTTCATTGCCAGCAGCATTTCATGTACATTTCTGGTTTGAAAACAAAATGTAAATTTTGAATAATTCCTATGTTAACTACAAAAAAGCTCCAGAGCTGCAACTTTACTGGAATACAGCAAAGAGAGGGCTTCAGTGCCACAATTGTGCTTGAATAAAAAGGTTTTAGTTGCTGTTTGTCACCTGAGATGACGGACAAACTAAATTGCAGCTCCACAGACTCCTTGACACAGTTACTACATATTTGTCATCTTTTCTTTGAGCTGATTTCACTGTGAATGTTGTGGTGCCTACAGCAGGTTTTTGAATGCATTTTTTTCTTCTTCATTTTTTTTTTTTAAGTTGCGCTATAACTCATTTTATTTATTCTGGAGTGTTTTATCTGCTGAGATGGTACCAGCAGCATCGACACACGACGTTTCCTCAGTTTACAGTGATGCAGAGGAGCCTGCAGCCTCTCCTAAGTTTGCCCCCAAGGACTCAGCGGACAAAAAGGCTGCAGATTTGTTCATCTCCTGCGCTGCAAGGGACACAGAGATAGAGAAGACGTATCTCCTGTCAACAAGGCTCAGCCTACGCACACAGCTTTGGTCAGCTGCTGTCTCTTTGGGATAAGTACTGAAGTTCTTCTTCATCAAACTTTTCTTTTTAAGTGTTGTCAGCATCATATGTCAGTAAGACAAATTGACTACAGGCTTCTCCATACCTCTTCCCTCCGACTGAGCCTGAAGCATAAATAAACTCGTGTTCAGACGAACTCTCTTTCTTCACACGACCATCAGAAGTTTTTTTTTTTTTTTTTTATTTCATTTCGTGCTTGTTATTCAACGAAGATTTTCAAATCCCGATAATTAACTTGTGAATATGATTGTGAACATATTTGCATGACGTTTCTTTTTTTGTTTTCCCTCCTACTTAAAATTACAAAAAGAAAAAAAAAAAAAGATGTTAGAAATGTGAACTGCGGTATTTTCTGTTTATCAAAAGGCTAGACAAGTCATCCATTACAAGTGATGTGATTGCTCAGTGGGTTGTTACTGTGTTTTTCATTTGATCTTGCAGAAGTAAACATGGTTGCGGAATAAAGCAGTTTGGCTGGTTGTTTCAGTCATTCCCGAAAAAACATAAACAGTTTATGTTTGATGTTTGAACTGTGATATTCAGTCCACTACTGCTTCTAAGGAATATGTCTTCACTTCAGCTGGTGGTTTTTTGATGGAAATGCGTATTCGCGGTCTGGTATTAGTTGCCCTTTTTTTTTCGGCTTTGTTTCCTTAACAAGTGTTGCTTTAGCATGCTCAAAGTTTCAGTGCAGCTATTTTGCATGATACAATGGTGCTGAGTGTGCGGAGGACAATGAAAAGCACCAAGTAGCCTGGAGTGATTCTAATGGGCTGGTTCCTTGCCTCTCCCACTGTGCAACAAATTAATTATCCCCTCGCCAGGAAATCAACTCGCACAAAGACACACACATACACAGGTACACACACACACACACACACAATCAACAAGGATGATTTTCCCGGTCTGGGTAGCACCTTGAATGAAAAATGTCCCACAACAATAACCCACAGCAATATTGTGTTAGCCACAGTGTGAAATTGATGAGCATGTTTCCTTTCATTGAGTGCTACATTACAGTGTCTGGCTGCAGCGAATCATCCATTAGTGATTGTCACCGTTCAATTTGATTGTGGGCCGCCGTACATCCCAGGGCAGTTAGAGAAAAGGCCTTGGTGTTAATTCAGACTGAGAGCAGGAGCGAGAATAAGACTCTCGGGGCGTTGATGGCTGCCGCGGTGATGAAGATTGGTGTGTGATACGGAGCGGTTGAAGTGGCAAACAAAATGCAAAACAGGGGAAAGAGGGCCTGCGTGCCGCAGCCGTGTGTGTATGTTTGTGGAGAAAGACACATTTCAGCCAATCATGCGCGCAGGATTGTCCTCCGACCTCGCCGTGTGGAATGTTCAGATGCTTTATTCGAGGCCAGGAGGCAGACAAGCAACAACACTAATACCCGCGGTTCTTCACAAAATCATCTGTGTCTCATCAATTCACAACAGCCTCAGTAATTGTCTCCATTAAACAGAAACCATCAGTAATGGGCAACGTGAGTGATAGACTGAGTGAGGTTGAATGAAGCTCAGTCTAAATGTCAGATGGGTACCTTCACATGGGTGTTATCACACTCCTTCCTATTAAAGGTGACTTCAGAGCCTCTGTGGGATCATTAAAAGCAGTATGCTGAGACCGATGCTCCGCTGCCACGGGGCACCTGTGGCTCAAATAAGCAGACTGTGGCAATGTTGATAAATCCGAGTAATAAAAACACACATTTATTCATTCATCAGACAGTTTAGCGTGTGATCATTATGTAATCTTTCACTCTCCACCACGACACAGACTAAGTGTACTCGAAAAAAGGGAGCAAACAGGATTTCTTATAAAAATACATTTATTTTTGAACAATTTCAAAATGGCAATTTGTTCACAGTAAGAAATGTGATCGAAAACAAGACAATTTGTATATAATCAACCCAAAAAGGAACAATATCATAGATTATATCATGCACAACTTTTGAGCAATTTGCACCACTAGACTATCAGACACGGTGTTTAGTAATTAGTTTAATGTGTCAAGTAAACTTTAAAATCACCATGATACATATACAGTACTGGCTCACCCCAATATGGTCTTTTATAGTGTCCATCACAGATAATTAGGGCATGCTACTGTAGAAAAAAATATTGAATAAAAAAAAAAAAAAAAAAAGAAAGAGGAATACATGTTGTTGTGACACTCTAAAGTCGTGGACACACGGTAGTTGGCTGATTTTACAATGAAGTATGATGAAGTTAGTGTACAAGATTGAAATTTCCTTCTTATTCTTATATACAAGTTGTCAAAATGTCCACTTTTTTAAAAACCAGACTTTCACATTGGGAACCATCATCTGAGAAACAGTCATTGAAAGCGCCGCGTTATCTTACAGAGCGAAACCAAACACACTCTCATGTGGACATTGTTAATACATTTTAGATGATGCCATATATCATATTTACATCTTGAGTAAGGACATCTAGTTTTAGGGCAGTAAATGTTAATTCAGAATATACTGAGAAAAAATCTGTAACAACACAACTCCCGACATTGTGTTTATTTGATTTCTGTCTATTGGAGGCCGAGCCATTTGTATTCTGTCTAAACTATTCAGACCTGAGGCAGCATTTGTATTCATCACTTTATGATTGTTTGCAACATGTCTGCTCTTCTCCCTTTCAGAGATGAACACAATGCGATTTCACCTTTTCCCACATTTTTTTTCTCCTGCAGATCACGATTCACATCATCGATTGGAGATTTTTTTCTAAAAATGACGGCATCATTTGAAACCGCTCGTGTTGCAGTCGACTCTAAAGATGAGAATTACACTCAGGCTGCTCCAACAGGTCTTAGCGATTTAACCCACAGATCTTTGTTGCGTCGGTTGTATTATCCTTTCACCACTGAAGGAAAGGAAAGTTATCAAATGTGAAATAAAAACTTTACACTTGTCAGTTTCATTGCTTTTAGCAATTCTGGTGGAAGTGGCAATTATTAAAGTGGGAAGAAAACATTTTAGACAACTGCTCTCAGATAGAAGAAACAGATATTTTTTATTACATCGATCATTTAAAATCCTGTGTATTATCAACATCATGTCCCTCAGAGGGCAGATATCCTCATAGCAAATTATGATGGGACAATGCTGAATTCATCCAGTACAATAAAACCTGTTTTTTTGTTAGTTTTTTTTTTTTTTTTTTTAAATGTGCATACAGATATTACTCCTTTTATGTACATTATATCAGTATTTTTGTCAGACTGTTTTATGAAGCAGTGGTTCCCAACCTTCGGAGTGTCCCTAAATCGCCCTTAAGGAAGGCTGGAGACGTCCTCTTCTATTCTTGATTTGCTAAAACATCACCGCAAAGTCAAATGCTGAGGGAAGACACCCACCCTCACAAACAAACAAAAACTAAAAGTAATCTATTGTTTCCCAAATCTGCTCTGGATTCAAGATATTATAATTTTCTCTGACATGTGCAATAACAACTCAGAGCAGGCAAAGCCCTGGGACTGCTCATGATCTGAAAGGGGTGTCCCGGACCCCGGATTGTGAACCACTGTTCTACATCATGACACCGTCAAAGCTCCTGGGATTTTTCATTAGAGTGCTTGTTATCTGTCTATTATCCAAATGAGGAGCCATGTAGATGTGTCAAATGGAGTAAAAAATGAAATTAACAATGCACATCATCATCTGAATATTCATATAATACCCATATTAGTGATGTCAGATCCATGGCAGTGGTAAAGAGCTCGGGAGTCTTGATGCTATTTGGACATTTTGTGCTGTTATCAGCGTATTTCAGCAGTTCACAGCCCTGAAACTAGAGGCCCCGCGGTCTGGCTCAGTGGATTGATCCTTATCGAGTATTGTAAACTAGATGTCTACTCTATCCATGTGAATTAAGAAACATGACTTTGAACAATAGCAGCTATTAGCGTGAAATAAGTAACTGAAAGGAAAAAAAAAAAAAAAGAAGAAGAACAATGCCGACATTGCAAACTATTTCAGCACAATTGAAACACAACAATCTGTACTTACTCAGCGACAGATCTCATGTCTTAGACATTAGTACAGTTGGGAAATTCCCTGGTTACAATTCTCTCCATATTTCTTCCCATTCCTCCTGGAAACAGGGAGACAAAATCAAAACATGGTGTAAAATACAGAGGCAATCAGCTGACATCACATGAACAGTCACAATCTGCCGCCATCGGATATTTTGGCTTTATCTACTTGACACTCCGATGACATTTGGGAGTGACGCAGGAGCTTTTAACATCGACCAAAGTTAAATCCAGTCGTCCCTAATCGTTCTCACTTGAAGATCAAATGACTTGTAGGGCCTTTTACACTTAATTACAAATTCATCAGCCATGCATTTCGGTCTGAAAAGCTGCCTGTTGTCACACCAAAGAAGCAGCAGCCTGTCGGTGCCGGGCTGAGCCGGCGATGGAAGGTGCAGATAAGATAGGATCGCCGTGACAAGTGGGGTCGTTGAGATTGTGCAAACACTGGCTTTTTCAAAGGTGGAACTTTTAACGTCTCAAGTGCGTCAGTACGCTCGATTCAGTCATTTGTGGAGAGCAGCGTGAAGCTAATTTCATGTTCACCCATATAACTAATAACCTGGCAGTAAATCCATCAAAGTAAAGATCCGGCTGTCAGCTCAGGTTTGTGAAAGAAGTAATGATTTATGAGATTTAAATTGCCTTTACAAGGAGCATGTTTTAAAATGAAGATCCCTGTGGTCTGCTTCAAAATTACAATTTGTAGAGTAAAATGGGGGGTGGGGTGAGGGGGGCTAATATTAAAATGATCTGAAAGGTTAAATGTATTGTTTGTCTTGTAAAAGTCAGCAGAGTCTCCAAATCAAAGCATAAGTGGAATCCTTTAACTTTAACGACTCGCAAACATAATAATCAGAGTTAAAGATATAATTATTTTCTAAACATACACAAACTTCCAGAGTGGTTGTACACTGAAGATAAGTTCCCCTGGGAATTTTCTGTCCTCATTTCAAATTAGTTTTCTGATTTTGCTCAATTTTACCTCAATTTATAGGGTGTATACTGTCAGATGCCAAACGAACTGCACGAATAGCTGCACAGTGGTACACATGCTATCACTTCATATTAAGAAGGTTCTGGTGTGATTAAGGCATCAGGGGCCTTCATTGTGGCCTTTGCATGTTTTCCCTGTGTGTACGTGTGGGTTTTCGTCGACTCAAGTTTTCTCTCACAGTCCAAAAACATGCATTTGATTCTAATTGGTGGCTCTGAATTGCCTCTGGGTGTAAATGGGAACGCGTGGCTGTTGTTCTCTCTGTATTTGCCCATTTTGTGCCTTGCCTTCACCCATAGTCAGCTGGGATCTGCTCCAGCCGCTGCAACCCAGAATTAGATATAGCTGTATGGAAGATGGATGGATGACTGCGGCAACCTGTTTTACGTGTGCAACGTTTTTCTTTTTTGTTTCTTTACGGCCAACGTGTTACAATGTTGCATTATTGCTAATTAGATCTTGTTTCATTGCAGGTAGCGTTCACCAGTATTCACTCTCTTTGAACATTGTTTTTGATATCTAGACTCTACACCTGGAAATGATTTGTGTATTTATAGCTGCTGAGCGCTTCACCATATGTATCAGCTTCTTTTTGATTTTGTCTTTCCTGCTATGAGGCTAATGAACAGCGAGTTTCCAAAAAGAAAGTTTTGTGGACAGTGAAACCTAAAATGAAAATGGTATAATAATAAACATAAATCTCAGGGCAGCTGGTAGACTCAGATATTAATTCTGTGTAGGTTCAACAAAAAGAGCAACCTCTTTTCACCCTGTGGGGAATATAAATGATTAATTACAGCCACCTAATAATTACCCACAGAAAGCAATGGCAATTATTAATGCATAACATCTGTCACTGTGTACAAGTTAAGGGACAATCTAAAACAATGTCAGTGTTTACACTTCAGTTTATTTAGATATTACCAGATTTTGGCATTTGACACTGTTTTACAGTTTTCTAAACAATTCTTAGACACAGATAAATGTCTAAATAAGACATCAGGATATCTTATGAGTGTCCATATACTCTGCACAAAATGTAAGAACACTTGTGTTTGGTAGGTTATTTCTTTGTTACAAGAATGCTTCTTGGCACATGTTTTTTTTTTTTTTTTAATTTTATTTAATTTTTTTTTTTATTTCAATCATCCAATCTAAATTAAAAGACACAAAAGACCAAACACACTTTCTCTTACTTTTTGTGCATAATTAAGATCTATTTCTTGAGCTCCCAACATTGACAATATGGTTTCAGCCTTTATTACATGTGCGCTTAGTTTTGGAACTAAATGTCAGCTGGCCTTAAAGTTTGTACTGTTACACTATTCCTTCTTTACAAAACTCATTTGATGTTCTTAAATTGGCCATTCAGCAGACTCTGAAGAGTAATATTGACCTGGCTTCTCTCAAAGAAGTTTACTTCGTCTTCACGGTACATGGATATTGAGAGTGATGATGCTAATCAGAAAACTGAACGTTTTCTTGACTCACCACTTTGATTGTTGAGAAGATCTATCCTGACAACTTCCTGCCTGGTGCGATTTATCGTTCAGACGCCCGAGTCTCTTCCGCAGCCTAATTAATCCATACTTCAGCTCCACTGTAAATTTCTGCTCATAATAAAACTGGAGCCCATGTGAGGTGTCATTTTAATAACTTGGCATCCACATAAATCAAACGGTAATCTTTTACTAAACCTAGACGGAAATTTTCATTTTAGTCTGTTGAGTTCTGCTTGAAATGTTCAAGTGTATTTTTTTTTTTTTTTTTTGTTACAAGCTTTCTGAGATCTGACTGTAATTTTACTTAATTGCCCCGGCGGCACAGCGACAACTAGCAGATTCTTCTTCTTCTTAGAGCTCATAAAGCCATTTGGCCCAAAATGAGGAGACATAAAGTCACTGAACCCAGACATTAATTAAATTAGAACTAGTTAATGCTTTTCTCCTTTAGTGGGGGGCATGTTTCCCACAGGCTGGATCAAAAAAGACAGAAAAAAACTGGAAAATTGAAAACATTCATCTGAGGGGATATTGTGTGTATTCCAGTTCAAATCCAGCAAACTTTCTAAGGGCAACAATGAAAATACTTAGAAACTGAAAGTGTTAACTCAGGGTATTATTGAATTTTGGGAAAAAAGTTTAAAATCTAATTAAAATAAAATACTCACAATGTTAGACTATTTCTAAAGAAAACAATCAGGAAAGCTTAAAACTGACCAAATCACAAATTTTACCATTTATAGTCTAAAATATTCTTTAAATAGGTTGAATGTCTCACTTTTTCTGCCAATATGATGTACTAGATGTACAAAATGATGAACAGGGAATAATGGATGATTTGGCAAAACAACCATTTAATCATATACTCTAATTTCTGTTGACTTTATAGTCTCAAACAAATGTGAAGAAAAACCCCACAAAGGGTTAAATCCATATTTGAGAGTGATCAGAATGTGTTAGTGAGAAGAAACTGTGCAGATTATTCAAAAAAGGCAAAATCCAGCGAATGAACATTGACCACGATTAGCAAAATGTCACATTAAGTGATACTTTTTTTTTTTAAAATAGCTGAAGCTGGATACAAAACACTCCAGTGGGGAGCAACATCTGTATCTCAGCCAAAATCTCAATGAGTGAAAAATGTGACCAAGCTGACAAGTATTAATCTAATCTTTATACAGCAGGTTGTAAACTCGATTAATCTACCAAGACTCGGATCACAGACCCCGCGCGGCTCTGCCCCTTTTTGTAAATAAACACTTCTGAAAGCAACCAAAAGGGGCTTAATTTGTTTCAGATCAGCAAGGACCAGGAAAAGGTAGAAACAGCTGAGAAATGAAGAAAAGCCAAAGTGCTGAGTGACCAGAAAAAAGGCCTGCAGCCCACATGTCTATGTCAGGCGCACCGCAATGCTACTTTTTGTCAAATAGTCCACTGTCTGCAGGGACTGAATAATACTCATCCAAAAGACATCACAACGGATGTCAGGCATAGCAATCAAAAAGTTAACTTGTCACTGTGATATCTGGTTTCCCGTGCAGATGCTGCAGTTGTGCTCGTGACGTGCAATTTGCAAAAATATGACACACTGCAGTGATAAAGATGTTCCGGCACCTCAGACGTGTGCTGCACTTCAATGTGCGGCTCAGTAGCCTCCCTCAAAGAGGAGCCATTTAAAGAAAAAGGAGGGCTGAAACAATGTCATTGTGCACTGTGTCGACACCAAACACAGCTGAAAATGCATTGAGATGCTCGGTAGTGTATTTTTGGGGGCAATAAAATGTTAATCAGTTTCAGTCTCTTGCAGTGACAGTCATCCTTTAAATCCTGTATTAATGAAGCAGTGCTGTTCAAAGATATTAATATTCAGTATTTAACTTTTTCTTTGGCATTAAAAATTTTGTAACGCTGGAGTAATACACTACTTTTGGAAGATTGTTTAGATTACTATTTCCACATTCCACTCTGTATCTTGACTTCTACATCTTGCTTAGACATATTGCATTTTTCACATCAAAATGCACCTTTTGTCTTATTGCATGTTTGTGCATAAACCAAGATTCAATCCTGCAATGTCTTGCATGGACAAGAAGGATGTTGTATAAATGGAGTTACAAAACGTAATGCCGCCAGATTACAGCTCAGTTTCTTCTACATAGGCTGCGTTTGGGTGGCTGCCCAGCTGATTATACAAACCCAGCCAGGTAGATCATTTTTTTTGGCCACTTGACAGTTGCGGTGGGAACTGGGTGAATGACAGTGAAGACTGGACGCTTCTCTCTGCACAGCTGCCAGCTGAGGATTTATCGACTGCCTGCACATGATGGATATCTGAGAGCATCAGAGAATTAGGAAACTAACTAATAATGATCTCGAAATCAAATAATCTCACTTCGTCGGCCGTCATAGTAACAAATGCTGGTGGGGCCTTCTTCAACCAAAACCCTCAGAGTTATGAGCTCCTTCTAATGAGCTACATTTAGCAAACAGCCATAATATTATACCCAATACTGCGAAGATCTCCCCTTAAGCAACACAATCTGTGATACTATAACTTTTCTAGCGTTTTGAGCTCCTGCAGCTTGGTTGTTGCGTTGCTGGATTAAATCAGACAGGTCAGTCTTCTCTCCTCACATGCATCAATGAGGTTTAGCCCCTCGTGACCCTGTTGCTGTTTCATCACTTCCCCCCGCCCGATTGATCCTGATCAGTCCAGACTGGGGACACCCTGCAAAGCTGCAGTTTTAGAGATCCTCTGCCCCGTCCGTCTCTTTTCGAAACCCTCACCCTATTTTCTAATTCCAACGCAATAACTTTGAGGACAAAATGTCAAAGTATTTCCCACAGAGCAACTGTCCCATCAAGTGTGCAGTGAAACAAGAGATAATGTCATAGCTGATCTAGATGTTTCAGTCCAGTACACAAGTTTAGCAGCACTGTATGTATTTCAATTATAATTGGTTGAAAACCTTGTTAGCATATCTTGAATTTATCCAAACTTAATTTTTAGTCTGTTTTGGATCTTTCTTTTAACACAGCAATGTGACAACTAATCACCTTGGTAGTAAAGTTATGAATGAGTACCTCTGTTCCTGGCCTCCATCTCTTTCTCCATTAGTTCTTTCGGGGAAGGAAACTCGCTGAGCTTGACCTTGGACATGGTGTCATTCTGCCCGACTGTACTTATCACTTCGGGCTCCTTCTCGTGACTGTCCTCAGTCTGAACGTGGATCCAGGGGATTTTTCTTGAAGGACGCAGCGGTGCAGTAAAAATATATTAGTTTGTGATTTACAGGTGAAATCAATATAATTTCCCTTTCAATAATAGGGGGCAACGCACCTTTTGAATTTGTAGATGAAGAATGCAGCTAAACCAACGAACACCACGCTGAGCAGCATCAGCATGGCCGACCCGCTGTGGATGGCGTTTGAGTCCACAAGTGGTGCTGCAGCGCAAACACATCAAATGAGCGACCGAGACAAATGTCATAAATAATTTCTTTTGTGTGTTATTCAAAGGATATTACTTTCATTACCCCCGTGCCATGTAACAACCGCAGGTACCGTTTCAAAAGCTGTTCTCTGCACATTATCCCCTCAGGGCACTAAAGCGAACCTTTAGGAGGTCCGCTGCTCCTCTCAGGGGTCCGTCATGCACGTAGCAGCCTATGCATAGTCATGGCTTTTTTAAATGCTGAGATGCAATATTCAAAGTATTTCCCCTGGCCGCCCATCTTTCTCTCCTTCACGGGGAAGCCTATGAAGTCTATGACCTTTCCGCATCATTTTAAAGGCAACCCAGACCTTTGTATGCAGACACAAATGAAGACTGATCCATCGGTGGATGAAAAGGGTAAAGCCAGGTGGGGTTGATCGACACGTTTTTGCGATATGCTAATGACCCGGTGACCCTGCCAATTTCCTCAGTGCATACCAAGCGGCTCCTTCGTCAATCATGTCATTGATCGGCTGATTTCAAAGAGAGCTGCTGTCTCACGGCCTCAGGTACAAAAGTGGCACGCTGTGAAGGATGTTTGAATCCTGTGATTTACAATATCGTATAAATCTCAGTCCAGAAACACAGTTTCTTTGTCTTTCCCTTGTTTAGTTTTTTTTTTTCAGCTCTTAAGTAAAACTCAATGTCAAACTATTCTAAGAAAGACTTGTTTTATCTTCCGCACATCGGCAAGCAGAACAAATGCACTGCAGATTGGAAGACAAGCTGTACTTAACTGGCATACATTAGGCCTAAGGCCTATTTGGATGTTTTATG
>OMNM01061085.1:0-12402 GCA_900302745.1 Parablennius parvicornis | reverse complement strand
GGTAGTTGTAGATCTTATGAGGTTATGCACTCTCTCCTTCTCCCTTCTTGGCTCTTTGCTCACACAAACCATTTAAAACTATTAACATCCAAAGGGTGCTTGCATACAT
Source organism: Parablennius parvicornis (assembly GCA_900302745.1). Lineage (NCBI taxonomy): Eukaryota > Metazoa > Chordata > Actinopteri > Blenniiformes > Blenniidae > Parablennius > Parablennius parvicornis. Next base: position 12,293 of record OMNM01061085.1, on the reverse strand, counting down.
TAACCACAACTTAAACCTGAATGATACTTAAAACAGGGCCCCCTCTGAATTAAATTCTTGAATTTAGTGTCATTCCTGCACAATGCAGTTACAACCAGAAAGACTATGGGTCAGAACCTCGTTTAAGAGGTGATTTAGTGAGGAACGTGTAAAACTCTGATTTAAAACCAGTTTGTTTCGAAATTGTCACTATAAATGTCTCAGAAAATATTACAGTGAAGCCAAACAGGTAGAACCAGCCACACTCAAGTCTATTGCCACTGATTTACATGTACAAATCAAATATGAACCCTCCTATGATTTAATGGTCACCTCCATCAGATCCCAGGGTAGATGAATCTAAAAACACTTCATTTTTCTTTATGGTGAAAACACAAAAATTCTAAAGACACTGACGTCTTCGGCTGCATCTGCACAACAACGTTTCAGTGACAACCATCATTTATGCGTTTGCATTTCAGAAAAGTTGTGTGTTTTCACAACAATGTTTTGAAAACGATATCCATTTACAAAGGGAGCTGTCCTTGTGTTTTTTTTCTTTTGCTTTCTTTTGTTTTTAATAAATGTCTCTCCAACCTGCATCCTCCAAAAATATAAATCATTTATTGATAGTCTACAAAAATGGCGCTCAGTTTTTGCACGCATTTTACAGTTACCCAGTGAGAATATTATCTAATTCAGAGTTGTTGTTTTTTTAAGCTATAAATAATAAAACGTGTGATTTTTGGCCAGTTCCATAAGCGGCACATAATCCACACCTACGTAAATATGTAGATGATCATGATCATTGAATTTTGAGTACAATCAATTTAAATGTCTTAATCAGATCGCTATAGTTTTTTTTCCCTAATATCTCAAGCGTGTTGTGTTAGTCACATGAAGCACCAGCAGAGGGCAGTGAGTGCCTTTAAAAAAGAGAAAGTGTGTGTTTGTGTGTGTGTGTTCACTGTACATAACTGGATTAATCGTCAGATCATAATGAATGACTTTCTCTTCCCACAGACTCTCCTGTCCTGTCCTGTCCTCCCTTCAGAGTCTCTGAAATATTTCAACGGCACAACGTAAGAAACACTTGCAGCACATTTAAAGCACTCTGTGATTTCAGGATATGCATTTTAGCAGCATGTGCTTCCGGATACTTCTTTAAAGTTGCATTTTCCCTTCGCCAACAGATCCTCTGAATCCACTTCACCACAGTTAATTTGATCTCCTGCTGACCAGGTGCAGCAAAGTAAGTAAACCCTCCCTTCTTTAGTCATCCGAACACATGCACTTAAATTGCTTTTATCCCAACAGCCCAGGTTTCATGGATGTCTGTAATGTGCTTGCATTCATGGGAAACTTGAGCAAGTAGAAGCCCTTGAGAAAGCAAAAGCAAATGGAGACCTTTTTTTGGAATCACTAGTCATATTTATAAAGTATATTAGGTTAAATGAAGCCTAAACATACATTTCCACAGGCTAATCAGAATTTACAGTCAATAAAAGTGTACAAATCGATACGTCATACAGACACAACACATTTATTTTGTATCTCGTGTAATGAATAAGTGATTCCCACCCGGAATATTCCAATCTGCTACAGTTTTCTGGAGTGTTGTTTCAGTGTGTGTGCTTTAACTTAATTAACTGAATCCACTTGGAACATTTCATTCAGCTGAATGCCACCGTATTACATTAGGCAGGAATGTGTTTATACAAATCATCTCATAATTATTTCTGGAGATGAGAAAAGTTTATGTTTGCAGCTGAATATGTTCGGAGCCCTTTTGGAAAGCTGCCAGTTGTGACGAGAGCCACTTAAACAGAAAAATTAAAGTGAGATCATTTGTAAATGGTACTTGACAGTTCTACATTTTTAATGCTTTCAGCCATATTTGCTCACATTCACAGTATAAAGAGGGCAAGTTATTGCCCTGTGAAGAAATGTGTGCAGTTATAATGTCCATTCATTGAAATAGATTTGGCTGAGTTGTTTTGGAAATAGGGAGAAAAATGTGTTTTTGAGTCAAATTTTAAAGGTTTCATCTGCTTTATTTTTATTGCATTTGATTGATACTTTGTACCAAAGGATTTGGATATTGTGTTTTTCCCTGTTTCCACAGAGGCAGAGCAATTTCAAAACCTTCCAACTTGAGAGCCTTTTTCAAAAAGTTGCACTTTCAGTGGCATTGAGCACCATGGTAGTATAAATGGACACCCAAAAGGATACAGAAGGTCTCAATTTCAACTTTTTGTAGTCAACAGCGCAAACGCAACCGTCTTTTAATATAAGTACCATAAGGCATAAGTACAAAGGCATACATATCCTTCAGTATTTCACTGAGCAACTGTTTAGCTTGGCAGAGACAGGGATCGAACCAGCAACCTTGGGTTTCTCCACCACCTGAGCCTCAGATCCATGTGCTCTGTCCATGACACATGTTTTCAGGACCGCCAGAGAAAACAACATATGATACTTGACATTGGAGTTTTAAATTTGATTTGATCAACAGCAGAAATGAAAAAAAGCTTCACATGTTTCAACCGACTGGCCGAGATGAAGACTGATGGTCCAACATGTGCATCCAACTTTCAATCACACACAAAAGAACACAACCTGTGCTGTTGCAGTGACCATTAAACAACCACAAACACTCCAGATAAGCACTTTTGCATCATGTGATCAGTCAGAATCGGTCCAATATATCCATGTTGTATTTACTCAAACAAATCTACTGCTTCTACCCACATTGTGTAAGTATGTCTGCTGTGCAGCACATTTCACTCTAAACAGCAGCGAGATGTTCTTGGTGTGGCTGGCTGGTGGACTGACCTTGAAAACCAACAATAATGATGATAAACTGAGGCAGACTGATCTGCCCTGATTACCATCGGCCTCAATATCATTAGAACTCGCACTGTTACGCAGTACGGATCCTCAAAGGAACAGCATTTTGGGTTCAGTGTCCTTTTTTAATTGATTCCAGATGACAGTTAGTGGATCTAGGGTTTGATTCGGTTATAAACGTGAACATAAGTATGTAAATAAATTAATGTTACACATCTAACTGTTGTGACACTACTGACAGTGAGGTTGGTTAAAAGTTGTTATCTGATCTGTGATTGGCACTGATGATAGATTGTCATTTGGATACATTTCCACTTTGCTTCAAATTATTATGAGCCCCAATCTTCAAGTTAGTTTACTCAAAACATGAGTCAGTAGCAGAAGAAATTATTCAGCATTGTCAGACAAGATTAGGCACTTTATAATGGCACTTTATCATCCTACAAATGCAAGTTCAACAGAAATATGGCATTGCTTAGGAGAAATGTAAAAACCCCACTTCACGTGGGAGGGAGGATGCAGTGTTTTGGAAAAGCTCCTACTGAATCTCGGCTACTGCACATGTGCACCACGGACACAGTAAATAATTATGTTCATAGATGCGTAGATGAGCAATAATGTTTTCTTCCAGAGTGTCATGACTCCCAGTCCAACGCCTCCTGGGACTTAGTTTGATAGTTGACGGTCGCCATGGTAGCAATCCAACTTTAATGTCGGTCCATACGCATGTCCGTGTACTCCATTTGGTAATGTTTATAGCGTATTCTTCTCTGTGCTCATTTGTGTGTGGCTTCAATACAAAAATATACACATGGCCTGGAATTTTAACCACATTGTTTTTTTGCGTTCCTGTTATTTCCATGTAAACAGAAATCATTTGCAAAACGTTTCTGAAAATAAAACAGAAAAAAGATGCGTTTTCAGTTCGTTGTTTAAAAAAGGGCCTGAACACCCCTGCACACTCTCATAAGAACAACAAGAAATGTTTGGCTGTCACGTCAGCCAGCTGCGGTAAAAATTTTTGTAGGGTAGGAGAGTTCATCCTCCGAAAAGAAGCTGTCTAACTCGCAAGCCAACGTTATCTACTATGCGATACCTTCAACAACCCTGACATGAGATATATTTCTCACAAAATATATATTTTTTTTTTTTTGTGCAATGTTGAGTTTGATTTACCGACAGTCTATAATTAAGCCACATTTGAATATCATCATTCCTGTTTGAATAATATATATTTACCTTTAAGAGTTTTACTGATATCAGCTATATGTCAGCAAACAAAATACAATACATTGCCATGCATTCACGTTTTTGAATCTCTCTCCCGTTTAGATCTATCGACCGGTACTCCAACTAACCCGATTCCACTGGAAGGCTGATAGCCACGGGTCACATGACCTGGAAGAAAAAAACAAGAAGACTTTTGGGATCCCTCTTCGGTCAGACACACCTTATTGTTATTGCTTGCACACACTGTGAGTAGCATGAGTGATGGGCTGTTGGATGCTGATTGTCAGTGGAGAGAGAGGCCTGGTTGGCTTCAAAAAGAATCAATCCTTAGCACTGATGAAGGTTTTACTGAGAACAGCAGCCTTCATATTGATGATGCACACCTCAATGCTTTTTGAAGCATTTTAGTATGGCTTATCATTCTAAGGAGCTAAATGATCAAATGGTCTGCTCGTAGTCTGAGAAAATAAACACTAAAAATGAACAGAAAACATTTTCTACAATGTGGTATCCTTTGCTGCAACCATTTGTAATGTCTCTCCCTGTTTGGACTCAGCATGGGCTGGCTATCAACCTGAAGGGAAGTCCAAAGGCTGATGAACTGATCTGCGTGAGACCAACATTGCTCTGGAGTCCTATATGTCCTGGGAAACCGACGCCCAGCAGAACTCTGGTGAGTAACCTGATCCTAAAAAAATGTTTGTTTTTGTGTTTCAACTCTATTACAAATTGTCAATATTTTCGGCCGTCTCTCCTTTGGAAGGTTGCAGGTTCGATACCCCATCTCCTGTTCACATGTTGAAATGTCATTGAGCAAGACACTGAACCCTAAACTGCTACCAGCGGATGGATTGAGCTCTTTGCATGGGAGCCACATTACCATAACAATTGTTGGGGGGGGGGTCTCTGTGTGAAAGGCACCTAGAAATAGCTGTGTTGTATTTGGTGTTACATAAATAAAGTTGAATTGAATTGTATAACATACCTATTGGTTACAGAATGTCCATCTGAGATGAATAAAGCCAAGTAGCTGTGGCTGGTAGCTGTCAGAGAATCGAACAGGTTTGTTTTTGTACCCCTACGATTTCAAAATCCTCCTTTCTTCTCAGTTTAAATAACTTATGCCTAACGCTGCAATTAAAACATTTAGTTTGAGAGCTTGAAAGCTGTATTCATAAATAATCCAGCCATTCATTTAGACTGAGGTCACCAAAATTGATTAATTTTTTGAACTCCATGGCAACATGTGGCCATGAGACAGTTCTTCAAATCCATTTTCACCACCGCAGATTCACTCTTGAACTGGAACCGCTGCTTTGTGGTTGCATGTGCGCAAAAAGCAGAGAGGTCAGTGTTCAGGTGACGTATGCAGTGAAGACCGTCGAGAGAACATATTCAAAGAAAACTTACACTAAATACCTTCCGTTAGTCTTTTTACAGGCTTATGGGAATTTAATCGCCGTTCAAATGAAGACTGAAAGTACACTCACAAGCCATTATATTAGGTGAACCTGTTCAGCTGCTTAATGCAGGTACATAAACCTACCAATCCCAATTTATAGGAGCGAGGATGAAGGCATGCAGACTTTAAAATGATACGTATATGAAGGCACTCTCAGATATATCATGACATTCTGTTTCTGGTCTATCACTCAAAACTCAGTTTTTTTCGAAATAAGAAAAAAAATTAGACAGCTGTGATGTTGAACTCATTGAGAAAACCCTCGTTATTAGTTAATAAGTGTCCATACAAAGTATCAGCATTAAAAATGTATACTTATTAAGAAGACACCAAGGTGAACCATATTGTTTGTTACTCTTTATCTTAGCTCCGGATCTGACTGGTATTGGTAACAGGTATCATCTGAACACATCCCAGCCTCTGACATGATAAGCCTCAGCATGTGTGAAGCATTTATACTGCCAAATTAGCATTCACATACTCAAAAAGTAGTAGTTAGGCAACCAGTAGCGTATTGGTATAACCTTTGAACTTCGATGAAACTACATTTATTTAAAAACAGAAGTCAAAATCGGGATGAGATGCAAATTGATCGAAATACAAACAAAAGTCATCAGAAGTATCAATAAAGGGGAGACAGCATAGATACTGGTACCAGCATCGAGAATCGGGTGCAATACAGCACGGAGTACTCGTGAAAGATCACCAATACAACCCGGTGAGTGTTACATGACGTCTTCTGTCAGCAACGTCGCACGCAGGTAGACAAGAGTGGATGAGCATTTTGGAGATTCTTTCATCTTAATGAGAATGATAAAAAATGTATGAGACCTCAAATTATGTTCTGCCAAAATATCAAAAGGAGCTGAAACATAGTTCGTACAATATCAGCAACTTCATGACCAGAGACATTTGCACCAGCAGAGTCAGCTGTACGTCGCTCATTAGTTTAACAGCTTTGTGGATCCTGGATGTGCTACATGCTAACAAGTTTTAGGGCTCACACACCAGTGATGCTACATGCTAAACATGACTAAAGTATGACTGACGCACTCATAAACAGCAAGTTGGAATGTGTGGCAACACACAGTGAGCTGGGTTCCTTAGTCTACACAGTGCTACGATAGATGCTATATTCACTGATCTTTGCATACTGTAGATGCAGTAGTTTACTGGAGCCTTCAAGACTGTTGGAGTTGTGTGTAGTGGTAATGCATAGCTTTCATATATTGTTAGCATAAGGAGTATAAATTAGGCTTAATGGCATTTAATAAGTACTTGTATCGGTAATTGGTATTGGGCGAGTCACTGAAGGTTAGTATTCGTACTTGTCCTTTGAAAAAGTGGAATCAGTGCTTCCCCAGTATTGATCTGCATATATCATTAAAGGGAACCACCCTCCACAAAAAAAAAAAAAAAAAAAAAAAAAAAAAATGGTGCTGGAAGATGAAGAATTGTACAGTTTGTCAGTGTGCCGACTTTTTTTGCTCAATCAGCTCAAGTAGCTTTTTTGAGGAAGTTGACCCATCAGATGACAAACAGCCTCCTACTTCAGCAGTTTCTATAATTCACCAGAGGTATAACTACAATCTCGTGAATCCCTTCAGCACAAAAGTGAGGACCGATGCAACTAAAAAGAGAAGCTCAGATGAAGTGCGTCATCTATTTTGTTCAATTTCACGTCATCCTCCCTCCTGTGGCTGCGATTCAAGTGCTTGATAACAAAAAATCCTTAAATCAACAAAAATGCAACTGTTGGAAAGGTGACACCAGTCATGTAAGTGAAAACTACATGAAGGGTCTTCAGTGTTATCACTTGTCAGTGGAACAGCTCTGGCTGCTCTTCATTTAGTCAGGCCTTTTTATTTCTAAACTACGGAGTGTGAGGAAGAAATCATTCAGGCAGATTTTAGCCTTTGTCACTATAGCACTTTCCACCAATTTACTGGGGTTCGGGGGTAAACGAAGTCTCCACTGACAGGTTAAAAAAACATAATTTCGACATCAGGGATTAATAAGTACAGAAAAAGCCATAAGGAAAAACAAAAAAGAAACAGACACACTCTTCTATGCTGACTTTTTTTTAATCCAAGGGATGATTGAGTGCACATACAGTAAATACAGTCAGAAGTGCGCTAGTAGATGTGGAAGCTGATCTACACACTGAGGTTTGTCTGTCAGAGCTAATAGGACACAAAACCAAAAGCTCAAAGATAGGTTTATGATAATATGCAATTTCTGTACGTTTACTTTGCTCATGGCCGCATCCATTTGGTGAGTTTCAGTCAATGGTAGTAAGTTTTCTAGAAAATTATTAAAGTGGTACCTTGAACGTTGCGTAGTACCGCCACACTGGCAACATTCAAACTGTCGATGGAAAGCTGAAAAATTACCAGGTTTTGTTACGACACTACCTCAAGTTCACTGACCAAGTGAATTATTAACTTCAACACTGAAAGACAAGCAACACAAGACCCTAAACAATAAGACAGGCACTGTTAACACGACAATGCTCAATGGTTTTGGGTGTTTGTTTACACAACTGTGCTTGAAGCCACTGAAAATGCCACTTTTTGAAAACGGTCCCCAAAGTGGAACTTTGAGTCTGAAAATTGGAGCAAACAACTTTCCTGAAATGACCATGCGCACCACGGACGTAGGAAATGGTTCTTCTGCACATGCGTGAGTCGATGGTCAATAACAACAATGTTTTCCTCCAGAGTGTGATGACTCCCAGTCCATAAGCTCCTGGGACTTTGTAGTTAGAGTTGAGTCACCTGTAATAGCAATACAACTTTGTCATATGTCCGTATGAGTGTCTGTGTACTCCCATTGTTGTTTAAAGAGTATTGTTCTCTGCGTGCGTGCGTGTGGTGTCATTACGAAAAGAACCTACAGTGCCCTGGAAAACCTGGCCGAAGTGAACGCATGGGCCTCGTGTCCCACTGCTAATAGTTGACGAGCGTACCTGAATGCACTATTAAACAAAGAACAAGGGAACAAGTTTGTATCCGACTGTCAAGGATGCACACCGTGTGGCTATCATGGCTGCACAAGAGAAAAGCTGAATATTTCTGCAGTCACTGCTGAAACATTTGGGACACAGGGACCTTGCTGCTTGTAATGACATGTTCAGCCTTGAAATGTGGACTCTGAAAGGAGCTGCCCTTGAATGACAACCGTTTGGTTTTTTTTCTTCCCTTTGTCTCCATGTGAATCAAATATTAAGTGAATTAACTCTGCTGGGATCAAAGGCGCAACAACAACCAACCAGAGAGAGCCACTTAGTGAAATTTATGGCTGTGTAGAGAGTGAGGAGTGTTTGGAAGCGCACAGAGCGGAGCGTGTTTTATTCCTGCACTCCTCCAATGGTTTTTGTGACCGCCCAACCTCGCCCACTTGGCAGTGTTGACATTTCTTATACTGTAAAAAAAATATTCTTAGGGGAAACAATGACAAACACAATTACAAAGATGAACATGAATGTCCAAATTAAAATCTGTGAGTCAAAGGAGATGTGCTTTTCAATTGGCTGAGCGGGAGGAACTAAAAATACAATGGAATACGACCCAACCGTGACGCCTGGCTGATGTTGAACACCTGAACATGATAGTACAGATCATCAACCCCTTTGAAGCAGGAGTCGCTTCAAAGTAATATAAAGGGCTATTTGACAACGAACTGTTTTAAATCATGTCGTCTCCAGTTACCATCTCTTTTCTTTTTCCCCTGACGGATCTGATCGAGCTTCTCAAAAACAAGAATAATCAAAGAAAAATGCTGCTGCTGGTGACACAAATGAGCAGAACTAAAGAAACACAGGATAGCAAGTGAGTGCAGAAACTTTTTGAAAAAGAATTCACCTCTTTTGAGTGGCCCAACCATTCATTTACCTTTCTGTATTGAACTATTCAAACTAGAACAAGTTTATCATCATGTAGCATCCCCTCTCTTAACAACTGTCTGTTAACATGTTTTATGTTTAGGGGGGAAAAGGTTTCCCCTTTCTTCCCAAAGTTGCTCAATAGCCCTGAGCTTTTAACGCCAGATTTCTGTTTTCATAATTGAATTCAGTTTTTATTTATATTGCATCAATAACAAAGCAGTTACTTCAAGGCATTTTTACTGAGAAAGAACTAATTATTCCACCTATGCTTGCTCATCGTAGGCAACAATGGAAAGAAAAAAACCCCTTTCACGAGCAAAAAACCTTGAACCAGGCCAGCCTGGTAAGAACTTTCTAGGTTAAAGCAGGATTTCAAATTACATTTTTGATTTATCAGGAAGTCAGTGAAGAGACGTTAGTACTCTCACTGCAGCATTTTCAATCAAATGAAGGTTTTATAAGCAGTCATACAGCCATCCTGATAATAGGGAATTAGATTGTCAACTCTGGAATTAACAACTAAATGGTGTCGCTCTAAGTCCACATGCTCCATATCTAAAAGATGTTGACACAGGTGTACCCTGTACAGGTATAAAGGCTCCATTTATATGACAATGTTTTCAAATGAAAATGGAAAAAAGTTGGTGTGGTTTGCGTGTTTGTCGACATGACAGTGAAAATACAACTTTTTGCGTAGGTGCCCCACGTCCATAGTAAGTAGTTCTTCTGCTCATGGACGAGTCGATGGACAATAACAACAATGGCGGCTATCAGAGTGGCATGACTCCCAGTCCATATTGTCCTGGGACTTGGAAGTTTTATAGTTGCACATTCGTAGTTTTTCTCCGATTTATGAGTCGGGAACCTTTTCAAAAAGTTTCACCTTGGAAGCTGTTATCAGAACGTCTTCAGCGGCTCCTCATTGATTTATTTAGGTAGACCAGTGAACACAGCATTACAGTAATTAGGTTGAATGCAGACAGATGCATGTATTAACTTCTTTAAATCCTGCTGACATCAGTCCTTTAACCCTTGCTACATTCTGCAGGTGATCATAAGCTGTCTTTGTTCTGCACTGGAGACAGGCCAGTTCTGTACCTTTCCCTCGCGAAATAGAGAAATCCAGATCAATTTGAAAACAATATTATAGAGTGATACCTCACAATTTTGACTGCAAGTTGTCAAAATTGTGCATACAACAATTATTTACTGACTAAAAACCGAGTAGCATATCCAAGTGAAATGGTTACATTTCAAAGTGTCCTCCTGCAGCTGCTCAGCATCCAGGTATGTCAGTGTTGCTGTGCACCACTTTGTATTCAAATCATTCAACCGTGCTTGTTCATGACTCTGAATACACATGTATGTATGTTTTCAGCGCTTTAATAAGAGAAAAGCCTCACACATTGATCCCTTCAACGGAGGACTGGTGGGGACTGATAGGAGTAAATCGGCACATACTGGCTCCCTTTCATAACCCTACGGGGGAAAAGAGGCTCGTGCTCCTGCTCCCTATGACCATATTATGGAGGCTGCATGCCATGCACACAGATTAACTGGACCCAGAGATTTAATACAATTGTGCACACATGGTTTGGGCAATTTGTTTGAAGAAAAAATAAAAAGGTACACCGAAACAGTCATTAGCCAAGAACGCATTTCACTGTTTATTATACAGACTATGTTGCCAGGCAGGAGGCATCTCAATGCAACTGAATCAGCATGAAATGGTGAAGCCACTTAAGGAGGAAAATGGCTTCCCAGACTTAACCAAGCCCAGTTGCCACGAATGAGTTGCTTTAAGATAGTAACTTGAGCAAGTCTCTTCTTATTTAGGGGGTCTTAGTAGTGTTGCATTAAAAATGTGACATGTTATTGCCGTTACATGAGGAGTAAGCACTATATGAGTCACTCCTTCTGACAGAGACTTTGTTTACATGACAGCATTTCTGGATTTTCGATTCAGAAAAGTTTCATGTTTACACGGCAACGACTTGAAAAGATATCAGTTTACACAGATTTGCCACAACCGTTGAAAATTGTCGTTTTCATGTTAGACCACTGGTGGACACTGTTTTCTTTGGTAATGTAACCACATACATGCAAAGAACAGTAAGACATAAACATCAACAATGGCGAGATATTCATGAGGACAGATTATTAAGGTGACTGTCAACTCTAAAACGACCAGGTCCCAGGTGAATCTGGACTACAACATTCGCAATAGCAGCGTTTCATTTCTACGGAGGCAGAAGTGGTTTCAAGCACCGAGAGTAAATGGACCTCAAAAGGCAAGGAAAGTTTTGCGTTTTCACATGAAATCTTGTGAACGGGGCCTTTAATTGATTTGAATTGAATTCTGCTGAACTCATATGTGAATTTGAAGTCCTTTGGTTTTTGAGTCAGTAATTGTAACCGTGTCAGTGTAAAAGAATCATCAGTTTCTTATTGAATTGAGGCCAAAATAAGCAAAGTTGCACCAGCAAATTTAATAACATGATATTCTGAGTGCTGGTAACAACAATCCGCAGTGAGTGGGTTTAGCAGGCTTCAGGTCAGAAAGCATCACAGTTGGATCTCCATTGAGGTTGAAGGTTCTTCATCTCATTTCCCTTCAGTAAATGCAGTGCATCTGACTGAATCATGCCGCACTGCTGGACATGAGAAAACAAACATACTAACATCCCCTATATTTCAAGAAGCAGCATACCTTTCATTTAGACTCATTCTGGGAAATTTCATGTCAACTTTGATGTACTCTTTAAACCAATGTAACAGGTGCTCTGGCCACTGTGGCTTGTCTGGACTGAAAGTAGTGTTCATTATCATTTTAACCATTTAATGGTGCAAAATAAGCCCGAAAGCTCATCCATTGTTGTGTTCCCA
>OMNM01061084.1:0-23125 GCA_900302745.1 Parablennius parvicornis | reverse complement strand
CTGACTGTGTGTGTGTGTGTGTGTGTGTGTGTGTGTGTGTGTGTGTGTGTGTGTGTGTGTGTGTGTGTGTGTGTGTGTGTGTGTGTGTGTGCGCATGCATTACTTTTACTAACTTAACAGGGCCATTATGACATTTGACCTTTCAACCGTTTTACACCTTTGACATTTTGACTTTAGGACAATGTTGCACCTTCTGCTGTTAGACGTTATTCAGAAAATAACATGAAATACCTATTAAAACTTGCAGCATGGCTCACCTTTTACCAGATGGTGTTTAGCTCCAATTATGATGAGTAGTTGAAGCCCGCCTGAATATTTTACAAGATGACGCTGCTGACTTTTTTACCATTTAAAGTCAAAGGATAAGAAAATTGTTCGTCAAGGACCCCAATCCTTCACTGGAGGAATGTTCCTCACTAATGTCAGGAAGTCCTCTACAGACAAGAACTGGAATTTCATCACAGTGAGCGACAGGACGACGTGCTGACTCAAGATCAGGAGACTCGAGGCTACTCCGGTTCTTTCTGTTGATCCGAGTCACATCAAGTAGCAGTCAGTGACATGATTTGTCGGCTACCTCCAAACCATAGGAATCCCAAACTTCAGACAACTCTTCTTGCCTTTGGTCCATTGGTGCAGATACTCGGTGCATGCCTTGCATACATGTGTGGCGTCCAAGCTTTTTCTTGATCACCAAGCTTAAAGGAATCATATCACACAACTTTTCAACACTTTCACAAGGTTCCTATACGTCTAAAAACTTTGTATTCAAAGGTTGTTGCCCCAAATCTAGCTTGTCTTTGATTTTCAGCCATTTGAATATTTGCTCATCAGATCCGCATTTAGAATCTGCTGGGTTGCCCATACATGCCCATAATGGAAAGAGGAGGACGGGATACTCTCCTGGTCATGTGCCCTTGTTAATATTGTAACATTGCTATGTGGAGGGAAAAAAAAGTCACAAACGCTGTTCAATCATACCAATTTGAACCATAATCTGAGCCAGAAGGAGAAGCTCTCGAAGAAGTTCTGACTCTGCAGCTGCAGCAGGACGTTTCAGAATGGTTAGTAAAACATATTGTGTGTCTGAATATGTTCATTAGTTTGGTTGTGTTGTTAATTGCTACCAAGTAGCAAGTACAGTAAAGCAGTACAGTAACTGTTGTGGTTTCTCATATTATATTGGATTCATCAGACCCTCTGACTCTACAAAACCTCCATTTGATTTGATCTACAGTCTCTATAGGCACAAAAAAAATTTTAAACATTGCTTTACAAACTAACCAGACTGCTGCTTCGAAAAGTAATATAAAACATATAAATCAGAGCATTTTATTTAAGAGTCTCCACATTTGCAGTAGAGTCAGGGATAGTTGGTACAGAGCTTTATAAGAAGTTTGCAGCGTTGAACTGGCCAACGTTATGAAAACACTCCTTCATGTAGTGCTGGAGCGTGCACACAAAACTTTGGGAAGTCTTGTTGGTATATTCCCACTAAAAATAAAGTTAATCCACTGGGTCCTCACAGGCTCAGTTGAAGGCAGTAAAAATAGATTCCTCTGCTTGTTGATACAGTTAACAACGATGCATCGGGTGTGGTTAGCACGTAGCTTTGCCATGTTTATTTACATGCTGCTTAGTGAGGCAGGGAGCGGAGGGATTTAGGGAGGGTCAAAGGGAGGGTCTCCCTTGTTTGGGACTGGCTAAAATTACTAATGACACGAGTTGGGAGTTGTCTTTCCGACTGGCTCACTGGAGCAGACACTCTTGAATAAATTAAAAAAGCGGGGGAAACAGAACACACTTTTCACTTCTGTCTCATCATTCCCAGGTATGGGGACACATATAACCATTGGAAAATCATTAGCAACTGAATTTTGCACGTCTCCTTTTAATACCAAAATAAGCATGGTAAACACACATTATGAAAGTTGTGACTGGATTCCTGTTAGGAACAATGGTGAATTTGCGGCACATGTAGCAGAAAATGTCGGGCTCATTTTAGCAAGATCTTCTATTCACCTCTAACAGAAAAAATACCACTTAGTCATCAATTGGCTCATTTGAACTCTTCAGAGTTCCCTGATTTAAAAAAAATTAAGATTTTTGGATCACGCAAAGCGAAAATAGCTGTACTTGTAAACACAAATGTCAAAAAGCATATAACTGGCTTAGTTAAAAAAAAGTCTTGAGTAAGTAAAACAAATGTTATTTTTGGATTCAGCACATCAAAATTACTCTGGGTTGAAAAAACCCAGACAATTTTTTGGCTGTTGACCAGTGTAATTTTACAATTTCACAACCTTCCCAGTGCCTCCTCCCCCAAAATATTATTAGTTCATCCTAAACACGTAGTCATTTTTTAAAGAAAGTACATATGAAGAAGATGTTTCATGACTTTTCTAAAGCAACTCTCTGGTAGGTAAAATTGCTAAAAAAATAAATAGTGTGTATTCTTTAGGAGATTTCTACTGATGACGACACATTTGTTGTTATTCTGTTACTAAGAATAAACCACAGCATCCATGTTTGTGATAATATAATGTATATGAGGGATAAAATTTAATTTAGCTATAAGAGTTGACCATCAAGGAGGCATTTCAGGGTATAATTCCCACGAGCTCTTGGGTCCAGAGAGGAGTGTATTGTAGTGCAGTGAGTGAAGCTGCAGATACTGTCGGGCTATCAGTGTCCAGTGCATTTAAAACTTTATGATGAATTGTATAAGAAACTGGACAGAAAAAAAAAAAACAAATGTTCGATTCTTCTATTTGGTCCTATAACCGCTTTAAGCTTTCAACCTTCTCAAATAACTATGTAGAAGAGGGTGTGCCTTAAGAATTTTCTGGTTCGTGTTTACAAGCAACATGTTTGGATACAAATATCATTACGGAGGCTAACGGGAGGTTTTATATAAAGTCTTAGGGCTTGACAAAGGCTTGATTTACAGCAGAACACCACTGTTTGGCTGCCTCTGTTGCCTTTCTGCAGAGTTATTGTTAATCCATAATGTGAACAGCATGCTCTCTGTGAAATAATAACTCACCTTACTGCAAAAACATCTATATCACTGTGAATTGTGATATGTAATATAATGTCCTTGTGCGTGTCTGCATGTGTGAGCGCATGCATGTGTGTGCTTTTGAAGTCACATCTATTCTTGCATCAGAATATAGCAAACAAGAAAAGTAAATTAGCATTTGCCAAACAAAAGCCTTTCATCTGCACTATATTTAATGCATGATCAAACCTCAATGAAAACTGTGAATCCATCACAATCCAATGGTGTACGAGTGAAGACAGGACTCATCTCTTTGTAATTGTTATGGATAGAAAAAAAGGCTGCTCCTTCCCTTTTTTTATAAATCTAATATTAATATGTTCTGAAAATGCATGTGTTACACAGTGTTCATAGTTTCTAACTAATGATATATAACAGTGGTGGGCCGTGCTTTTCAGACCTAGGTCCTCATTAGTGCTGGTCTGAGTCAACCCACCCCTCAATAACTTTTTTATGGCTACAAAAACCATGTCAATATGCAGAACTGCAGTATGAAGAGCTGTTGCATCACAGATAAACACTTGTATAGCCAGAATGAATACCTTTTCTGATGAAAAAAATCTGATGTTCATGCTTTCCTTCTGCTGCAGCTACTTACAAAAAGCAGCGGCGATCACCGAAGCTTCTGGGGGTCGAGGAGGGTGACAATCGTCAGATTTTTGTGGTCTTGAAAACAATGGAATCCTAAATCCTCCGACCATGAATGTTGTATCGAGTGCAAGTAAATTGGCTGGGAGTGCTGCGGTGCGTTCAGTGACCTCTTGGAAAAGTCCGTCTTCAAAATGGTTTTGATAATAAATCTACAAACTAATTTCTTTATATTCTCCTTTAGTCACTGTAGGTTGACAAAATCGCCATTACCTCTACACAACTATATTTTTCTTTGTGCAACTCGCCACAGATGCAGTCAGCTACCGCATGAGAGCGAACTCTCTGACAATCCAATCAGAAAGCTTGAAAACATGACATCACCCTAGGCCTTCTAGAAGGCCCTGAGTCGCTCAAACTCAAAATCTGATTGGTTGAAGCATCAGCGTGACTGATACTTATTCTCCGGTGCAGATGCCTGCATAATTGAATGTGAAGGGCTCAGGCAGCCATCTTTACCCTGGCAACAGGTGATGGCTGAAATGTGATTGGTTAAAAGCTTTGATAAGGAAATACACGTCTGGAAGCAGCGTAGCCGGTGGAGAAGCTATGAGAGGAAGCAGGCAGACAGTTTGGAATTATTTGGTTCATGGACAAAATATATACTCTGGGATATAAGATGTTACAGACATTAAAAAGCTTATTTTCTGTCCTTGTTTACTTGTAATGAAAATGTATTGGACACACACACACACACACACACATAAAAACACAACAGCTTTGCTTACAATATCCACACAGAAATAATGGGAGAGCACAAGGTCAAGCATTTGCCCTTTGCCATCATGTGGCTGCTTCACAAACTGAATCAGAATGAAAAGACATACAAGTGAGACTAATATCAGGTAAAGAGGAAAACTGGCAATAAACACATATTTCCAAATCACTACATAGAGAGCAAGTCATCCATCCATTGCTCTTATTCATCAGCCTTATCTGTGTCAGGGCTGCATATTAAAATGTCTTAAAATTGAAATGCTTATGAAGCCAACAGATTCAGTCCATAAAATAGGCAGTTTAATCCATTTACAGAAAACAACACTCAGAAACCTGAAGGTGGAAACACAAACAAGCAAACACAGAGAGTGGCCAAAATCATTCCAATGCTATCACACTTTAACACATAATTCTTGGCTTTTGGAAGGAGAAATATGTTGTTGGGCTGACTCAGTGAGAAAGGCATATCCATCAATATTTCATGACTGTGAGATGACAGAAAAGAAAATCATTGTTGGACACGATAAAACCATGGCAAAGAAATTACTTGTTGGCAAGTCTTTGAACAGAAATGAGCTGATTCAACAAGGAAGGAAACAACAAGGTTTATGTTGTCTTGATGTGGATGGTGACTGTATGTCGGGGCACACACTCCTCTCAGTTGCCTTGACAAGAAAAGAAAGAACCAATAAAGAAAGCAGGTTTGCACAACATAACAAGACCTTCCATCTAGAGATTTGCTCACTATAAGTGCAAATCTAGAAATTCTTAAATGCCTCCACTTCATTGATTGCATTATTTTTTTTGGACTCCTGTACAGCTCACTCTTTGTTTCGTTCTGTCGGAGGTGGTGGAATCCCACAGGAAGCTGTCATTGGCATCCAAAGTTCACTTTTTATTTTTATAATTTACCTTTATAATCACTCCTTTCTACAGTCAGATTTACCACATTTTATAAAATTAGGTCTGAAAATCATTGAAAAATTACCAGCATGGTCTAATAAAGGTGCAGCATTGTACAACAACACCAATTGGTTTTCCCAGCGAGAAGTATTCCGTTTTTTTCCCCTCTATCTTCTATCACAAACGGTTTGTTTGTTTTTGTGACTTGGGTTATTTCTCCTTACACAAGGGGCAGTTGTGGCTCACTTGGAATAGCAGGTTGTCTTCTAACCAAATATTAGTGTGTTCATCCCCCCAGCCGGCCCCTTTGCTGTGTGTATTTTCCTTCTTTGGCAAGAAGTTGAATCTAATATCTAACCAGAAATTTAACCTAAATGCAAAGTTGCCAGCTTCTTTCAAGAAAGCTGTTAACATGCAAAGTGCTTTGAGTGGTGCAATGTGGGATCTAAAAGGTCAATTTTCTAATAACATTTGCAAAGCAACAGACACACTCCTGTGCAAACATGGCTGCCTGTATCACCAGATGTTAGTGAGACACTAGCCAGATGATTGTTTCAGCCCCTTTCACCAACTGAAGCATCAAATATTGTCATTTCAAAAATCATTACTGTGGCTCCTAACAATCTAGTATCCAGAAATAGATTTGTATACTAAAGGAAGACAGCTGACTCAGAATTTCAGGATATAGTGTTACACCTACTGGCTGGACACAAAAGAAATTATGACAAAAATCCTCTCTGGTTTTCTTTAGAATCCAATTGTACATGCTTCTTGGTTTCTGTCTCACATTGAGCAGGAGTTATTATCTCACAAAATATTTTCAGAATTGCTCACATAAATAAAAGGTCGGTCTGTTTTTTTTTAAGTTTCATCTTGTGTGATACAAATATCACTAAGAATTTACTTTTTTTTTAATATCCCCATTTGTGCTTCACCATTTCTCCATAGTTTTGTTATTCTTGCTGCAACAGGAACCTTGGGCCTCACAGATGTTACTGTTTCTTTGCTGTGACAAGAAGCTCTAGCAGAATACTTGAAACCTTTCCAAACTCATACTGCGACAGTAATACCAGGCCAACTTCTAGCTGTGAAAACAATACCTACTGTCAGGCATGGATATGAACTGAGACATCCCCAGTTTGAGATACCCCCCCTCCAAAAAAAGTAAAAACTCAGCATAATTGTGAATTTCTTTTTTCAAGTTTGATTGACTAGTAAAAGAAAGAAATTATTTCTTCTCACCTGTTGGCAAAGAAAGAGTGAACAACAAATCCCTGATGGCTCATCAGCCAAGAACTGAACCAATTACATTGTGCACTCAGCAGAGCGCAAACTTTCGCCAATGACACGTTTGTTTGCGGAACTGCAAAAAACGGCTTAACCCAGCCGTGCGAGTAAAACATTGAGCCTGGTTCTCAGTGACACAGCTTAAACTTTCTCATTGTAAACGGCAGCGACCAGCTCCCGCTGATTCTCCTCCTCCTCTGTTACTGAGAGGAGCGTCTGCACCTTGTTAAAACACCACGATGTTGTGTCGCACGCCGACGTTTCAATAAACCAATTAACAAAACTTTAAATATTGCGTCATTCATTCATTTTTATTATATTATTCATTCATACATACAAACCTATAAATACACATGGACTAAAACATAACGTTCACCCCAACCTTTGTTGGCGAACGTAACAAGAAGCAGACTGCTGCTATGCTGAATCTATCTCTGCCCTGCAGAGCAGAAATGATCTTGTGCTGCGGTGACGACATGTGACTGTCAATCACAATTTTCTGACAGAAAATCAAATATTTGAAGTAATTCATTATTGGTTGGTCACTCTTTCTCTTCTCCTTTCAGCATTATTAGCTCAGGGTTTTTTAAAACTTGGTGTTAGAAAAATGTAACGGCACTGCATGTGACTTGCATTCAGATAGGCCTTAAAACACTGGTTGTCCTTATTTTATATTTGGCAGGCGGCACTGCGTCCAGACAGAAGGGCTTTCTGGGTTGCATTCGCTCTCTGCAGCTGAACGGAGTCACTCTGGACCTGGAAGAGAGGGCCAAGATCACTCCCGGGGTTCGACCTGGATGCCCGGGTCACTGCAGCAGCTACGGCTGGCTGTGCCAGAATGAGGGTCACTGTGTGGAAAAGGCCAATGGCTTCTCTTGCGACTGTGGCCAGTCTGCTTTCACTGGAGCTTTCTGTCATCAAGGTACAGACACAGACACACGGGAGCCTTTCTGCCAGTAACTACACAGAGCCAGATCTGAAGGGATAATCACACATATGGTCTATGACACTTTCTTCAAAACTGTTGCCTGACTATCAACCTCAAAATGAAAAAGAGTCTTCTTAAAGTTCAAATAGGGACTTGAGGATGTTCTTTAACGAAGCCAAAGCCAAGTAGCTACCGTAGCGATGGCAATGCATCCCTTGGTAATGTAGCAAATCTTTTTAAAATTATTAAAAATTTACGCCAAGCACTAAGAGAATGACATTGTTCATGTTTCCCCAACAAAACTGGGTTTCAGACGAGTCCCGGAGGTGAATCAGTGCACCGCTCTGCTTCCAAGACACAGCAAGCCACTTTAAGCTGCACAAAGGAGATCGGGCCTGGCTGAAAGTTCAATCACCAGAGGAACAGGGGATCTGTTGGGTTTTATTTAGCTTCATTACTTCAATTATCATGTCAAAATTTGGGTGGCAAGAAGCCTGAAGTTAAAGCCATAAAAAGACATAAATCAACAAAAGAAGACAAAAAACCAC
Source organism: Parablennius parvicornis (assembly GCA_900302745.1). Lineage (NCBI taxonomy): Eukaryota > Metazoa > Chordata > Actinopteri > Blenniiformes > Blenniidae > Parablennius > Parablennius parvicornis. Next base: position 15,033 of record OMNM01061084.1, on the reverse strand, counting down.
AGTCACTGCTGAAACACTGCTGGTGCAGTCACGTGACAGAACACAACTGGGCCTGGTGTAAAGTACCCCTACTTCTATCCTAATTGCCCATCAGATATTGACAGTCCTACCAGGTATTGATTTGATAATTTGATTAAAGCAACATTGCCCATTACAATCTTGAACAGTTGAACCTTTGCTTTGGATAAAAGAATCACTGATTCACCATGACATCCATGAAAGGTTAAATCATCCCAGTAGAAAGATAAGCAAACCTCTGTCATGACTTTAAAATGGTTGTGTTATTTGATACATTAAGAGAAGCTTTTAAACAGTCTTTGTCTTCATCTTGCTACCAAAGAGCCTCATGGAGTTAATACAGAGTTAATTGTCTGCTAATTTGATCATTATATGATGGTTGTTTCTCTTCATCTCAGAGTGAAACTATTGCATACCACTTCTTACCACTCAACAGGATTACTTTTAGGAATAATGCAGCATTCAATGTGACACTCGCAATATTCCCTAAAAAAAAGAATTTATAGACTTCAATCGAGGCAAAATGCCGAACCATGTCAACAATATCTGTCTGCTCTTCTTTTTTTCCCTCCATGCACATAAATGCCACAAGAGCAGTAGTTCTATTCTTGATTAGCTTTATTTATTCATCTCTGGATGGTACTGGCTGAGTCCATAAAACAGTGAGGTTATCAGCTAGTGTAGCATATAGAAACATAGAAAATAGCTCAAATCATTCAGTCTGTTTTGATCTAAAGGTATGCTTTTCTTTTATGTTTATGAGTCAGCTTCAAACTTCACGACACCTACAAAATATATGGTTTCACTATACAGTAATATACAGAACACTAATACATAATGTACTGTGACCCCTGTAATTCATGGTGTTTACTTTAACCTGATTAATTATTAAATGCATATGTTAATGTCTTCTTCTTCCCCCTATTATTACGACACCAGCTTTGTGGAGTTGGCTTATGTCATTTAGTGAACTCTACATGGAGTCGACAAATAAATAGAAAATAACGCGTGATGTTATTTTATGATTTAAATACGGGTTACATTCTATATTTATACAATTAAATCGACTTTGTGTTGCCGCTTTTTCAACCTTCATATATATCACACAACAAATTGCACAATACCTAATATTGATTAGTCAAACGCATTTAATTTTGCAACAAAGTTATTATTCCACACTAAATGCAGACAGTGGTCAAAATGAACATGACCACTGTCCTTTCAACTTGCAGAGGCTTCAGCTGCCTTCAGGTCGATGACGTCCGTTACCTACATCCTCAATGAACCCTACGAACTGAGCAGGAACAGCAGCGCCTTGCCATCATCCATCTACTCTGATATCACGCTGAGAGGAGAAAACATCTCCCTGAGCTTCAGGACCAGTCGGAGCCCGGCTCTGCTGCTCCACGTCAGCTCTTTTCACAGAGAATACCTAACACTGCTCATCAACAAACGAGGTGAGGACACTCAAATGAGTGTTTGTTTTGTCTTTTGTTTCATAAAAGATGAGATTGTCAGATTGTAATTCTCCATGTCTTGTTCTTCCTGCAAGTACTTCAACTCATTATCTTACTTCCTCAATTTCTCATTTCCTCCGTTTGGATTTGGTCTGTCGAGCATGGTTTTAGGCAACAAGTCGTCCAGCCGTCATTTGGACAAAAACATTTTTGGAAAAGACGGCCAAAAAAATAGCAGACGTGTTGCTCAAAGCCTCTAAAATATATAAAGTATGATGGCCATCACTTCTTGTCACCGTCTAATTTGATCTGAATCCATAATCTTTTATCTAAATTCAGTAAATAATGGTCTCAAGTACACAACTCGCAACTGACTTCCAGTTTTGCATTACAACCACTAACAAGTGACCCGATTGGTCAATTGATGCCAAGTAGGCTATACCTTTTCAAATGTGACCTCTGATTGGTCTGTAATTCTCTCACTCATCCAAATCACTTTTGAGGAATTATATATGCAGAATCCACACTGGTGGTATTAATTCTATGGAACTTTGATCGATCTAATTTTTCAATTCCAAAATATTGACTCATATTTGGATATCTGTACATAATTCATGTTTTTCATTGAAGGATAAAATATTGTTTGCAGTGAAAATGTTGTTGATTTTCATGTAAGTATTGACAATCATGTTTGTTCCTTCTTCAATTTAAGTATTTGTGACAGTGACATAAAAATGCCTTGGACTTCACTATAGGTGGCCTGCAGATAACAAATAATATACAATTTTCAATCAAAACTAATAAGAAGATAATATAAATTATTGCAGAGTTCAGCGTTTACAGACAAAAATGTCAGGCGGAAAAGGAAATATATTACTGTTAAGAAGCAAAATATAATCACATGTCACAATGTGACATGTGATTATATTGAATTAAATCCAATTAAATCCAAATTAATCCAGAGGAAAGGTTTCTCTTGGATGTTTATTTTTTTTCTTTACAAAAGGTAATGTAATGTGCTTTACATCAAAAAGACAAGTCACACTGAGGAATATATATAAGATGTGCTCATAAATGTATATACCTCTGAAGAATTTGTGATACACTGGTCTTTTTTAAAAGTTCAGTATTAGTAGATGAAGCCATTTAATATCATATTATAGTGTGAGGCATTTTTAAATGATAATTAGTTATTTATAAATGGCTGTTCAAGGTGAATTCATATGCCTGTGTCTCAATTAATTTGAATAAATATCTGAGGAATGGTCAGTGAGTTTTTAAGCACTTGAGTGACCAGGCTTTTCATTCAGGGGAAAGCAACAGAACTGTCAAAGCACCTGTGAGATAATGCAGTTTTTATAAATCAAGAAAATGGATAACAATGGAAAACAAAATCTGAATAATCAAGCAAACAGCAGTGTTCAAATGCTGACAAAGAAGAGTGAAAATAGAGGTTGTTCTGTACAAATTGTATCACCAAAGATTTCCTGTACAGCTGTATGAAAAATCTAAACCAAGCAAAGAAAAAGCTCCAGGAAAAGGCGAAGCTTTTTTAAGATCAAATAAAAGGAGGTACTTGACCAAATATGAAGTGCTTGGTTGTATTTCCAGAAAAAAGGCTAAATTATTGTACCAGTACGGCAAAAAGCTTAGCTTACAATACAGCAAACAGAAGGTTTAAAATGTCTGCTACAATGCTCTGGGAATATAGTGAAAAACAATGCCTCAGGCTGACCCATGAGATACACTTGAATTATCCTGTGTGACCATGAAATCAAACTCAAGTCCATTTGTTCTCTGAGAGGCTGAATTAGAAAAAAGTTCATGTCAGAGATTCTGGAGGAACCATCACAGTCTCCTCATCTCCAGATCATTGATCTGGTTTTGAGATCTCAAATGTGGCGTCCATGCTAGACAAAGAATTGTCAGGATCTGGGAAATTTGGTTGAGAAAAATTTTGCAGCTTCACCAATAAATAGATCAAAACAGCTCATTGCTAACAAATATCACAAAAGACTACAAGTTGTTGTCAAGGTAACGGGATGCACTACGCCACGATGAGGATTAGGGTGGGCAGACATTCGATCTGGGTCTATTGTGGTCATTTCTTTTTGTGTAATGACGTTATTCTGTGATGTCGTACAATTGAATTTTGATCCCATTACAAATAAGTGTTCTTTTCCTGATCGTTCATGGTTTCGTCCAACAATCGTTATCTAAATTGGTTGTAAATATATTCAATAGCAGAAGTGAAAAAGTATATTTACAATCATGAACATTTCTATTGAAATAGACACCTGTCCGTGAATTAGTTAACACAAAGTAATCAAGCCTGTGACCCCCTGATAAAAACCACATTTGCATATTTTAAACAGAGCTAGCAGGGTCTCTGGAAGAACTCACAAGCAGCGCACAGTTAGTGGCATGTTTTCCATCACCCAGCAGCAGCTACACCCTCATACAGGGAAGGCAGCAGACACACAAAAGGCTCACTCTCTCGGATGCTCTGCAAAGCAAATTAAAAGATGTATTCAAAAATGCAGTAAACAAGCTTAGGAATAAGTGCATGAATCAACTAAAGACTCAAAACTGTAAACCGTGACGTTAGAAAAATAAAAACTTTGTTTCAACTTTGTTTTCTTGTTGTGGCAGTGGAAACGATATAACACAAAGCCTTGTGACTCCATTATCCTCAGCTCCACCGTAATAACTTCAAAAAAATGAACAAACTCATTAATTTAATCTTCTTCAGAAATGTCAAATTAGGCAGAGCTGTTCTATAATCTTGGCGTCTGGGGCAAATCCATTTCCAATTGTTTTAAACAAATAAGTTGCAAAATTTAAACTGAAGCTACCGGCTGTAAATCCACCAACACAGTCACTACCGTCTACGTTGTATAAACATTAGCGATTAGCATAGTATAAATTGGTATTATTTAATTCTATAAGTGACAAAAACCTGGTACACACTGCTGATTAGTGGTCTTCCACCTTCGGACTGCCTCTAAAATATGATGCGGACCCTCTTTCTGAGCTTTGAATGTAGCTACCTACCTCATGCAGTAGGTTATGGTACTTTTCAGAACGTTTGAGCGATCACTCTCTACAATGTTCAATATATTCAAAAAGAAATATATAAATTTGCTTTCATGGACTTGTTTGAGTCAACCAACAACATGCAAAGACTATTATCATTATTACTTATAGTGTGAGCTTTTGGATTGCTGGTTTGCACACTGACAAGAGTATTTTCTTTTTCAATATGAACTCACTGTCATCACGATGTGCTTTGAGGTGACAGACTGGCCGGCACTTTGTGATCCCCCATGACGAGGACATCAATAGTCTGACAGAATGTGTCACAGGATATATATTCACCTTCGATGTGGATAGCATCATCCCAACCAGGCCGGTCCTTCGATATCTTAACAACAAGCTGTGGATAACAAAGGACATCAATGCCATTTTCAACAAAAAGAAGAGGGCCTATCCTCTATTCTGTTGCATGCTGGGGCAGCAGGCCGAGGGTGGCCGACAGGTTCAACAAACTCATCAGAAAGGCCAGAGACATGGAGGGGGTGGAGATGGACTGTGTGCAGAAGGTTTCAGGGTGGAGGGTCTGGTCCAAAATGTGGTTCATTCTGAACAATGGCTCTCATCTCCATAACGTCCTCAACAGCAAGAAATCCTTCAGTAACAGACTCACAGTCACAGGAGATCCTTCATTCCTGTGGCCATCAGCCTCGATATCCTCCCTGTAAATTCTGTTTGTTGTGTTTTTATTAACATAATTATTCTGTACACTTCAAGCCCTGAATATATAAATAATTAATATTACTTGTTTAATTTTATTATGTCTTATTAATATTTTAACTTCTATGGAATTTATTATATTCTTTTGTGTGTGGAGCTATGGTGCAATAATTTCCCTCTGGGATTAATATTTAATTTAATTTAATTTAATTTAATTTAATTTAATTTGATTTAATTTGATTTAATTTGATTTAATTTAATTTAATTTAATTTATTTCATTTATTTCATTTTATTTCATTTTATTTCATTTTATTTCATTTTATTTGATCTCAACTCATCTCATCTCACTTCACCTCACCTCATCTCATCTTATGGAATTTTATTCTATTCTATGTCTTTAAAACTCATGTCTGTATGCATTTTTTTAAATGTGTTTTTGTTGGTGAAGATGAGCTGGAGCTGAGGTACAAGCTCCACAGCGGAAGAGACGTGGAGGTGTTGAGCAGCAGCGTTTTGAACTTGGCTGACAGTCGACTGCACAAAGTGACCATCAGGCGACTGGCGTTCTCCGTCTCTGTTCAGGTAAAAACACTACAAACATTTCAGTGTGTCACATCCAGCTCACTCAGGTGCACAAATGTTTATGTTATTCAATCTACAATGAAACAGAATGTGATGTGCAAAGATGGGTCTCCAACAGAACACAAAACTATAATGTATAATGTAAACTCTGATGGGGAAACAAAAACTAGGTGAGCCACTTCATGTTAACAATTTATCTCAGTATGCAGTTTTAAATATTAGCTTTTGATAATTTATCTAATTTTTATCACTTAGAAAAAGACAAGTTGTCACTAAAAAGTGGATTTTAGTACATTTCTAATGCCAAAAAATATTCTCCTTACAAGAATCCGTTAAACTCTCCATCAACAATCATTTCCATTTTTAATTTCAATTACTTTAAGTTCCTCTGATTTCTGTTTGATCACCATTAACAAATGTCTTATTGATGAATGGCACAAGAGACCAAATGTCTACGTTTGCAAGCAACACATCACAGACCCTCTGTTTATAATGAAGAGAGCGTCTCTCGTGGATCGGCCTCCTTCACTCTCGCTTCACTTTTCTGCCTCCCTGTCGTGAAATACAGGGACAGTTGGTTTGCGGCATATACTGCTGGTTGCATTTCATTTGATATGCAGATTAGAATCAGGGGCTAAACTGACATAGACAGTTTCCTTCCGTCCATCAACATAAAACTGTTTTCAAGTATCCGTTGATTTCCCATTAGAAGCCCCATCCTTGACTCTTATTATTATTATGCATCTTCACTTGATGTTTCAGATTGATGAGAACACCAGAGAGGACTTCAACCTGACATCTGATGTGGAATTCAACAGCATCAAATCACTTATTCTGGGAAGAGTGCAGGGTAAGTGAGGCTCAGAATCAGTTGAAAAGCAGTAGCTGATATTCAGCCTCATGTGATGAAGCATTGATGCCGTTAGTTGGACCAAAAGGTTGGTGCCAGAGCAACAGTTTTGGCGCCAGTAAAGAAAAAGTTGTTGGTGCGACCTCTAATTATGCCTCTCGAGCATTGTTTTTGGAACCATTTGGATAGGTAGAAGTTATTTTGTAAATTACAGCGCTCCGTTATTAGTGTGAAAGTTAAGAAAAGACAGCATGTTTTTGCGCTTCTATTTGGTGTTATAAAAGCAGTGACTAATCACATCTTTGTATCTTTCTTGCTGAGCGAGGATTCAGACAGCTGTAATGGTAATAACATCAGAAAAGGTCCTTCACTTTGTATGGTAATGAGGAGAGATTGAAAAGAACAAATTACTTGGAAGATTGGAGTCAGCACCTCGCAATTCAGCATAACAACCAATAAGTCTCTGCTGCTGCGAGTGAGGTCACACTGAACCAGGAAGTCAGACAGTGAAGTTCAACCTTGTGTGTGTGTGAGAGAACAATGCTCTTAAGCATAATTTCCACTATTGTCCACAGAACAGATGAATCACCTGGAGATTTTATCAATTTTAAGAAAATTTAGTTTATAAAATTTGTTGCAACTTTTTCCACAATTCATTCTTCATAATATCAAAGTGTCCTCAGAAATAATGAGTTTCAGATGCTGAAATAAATTTGTGGGGCTCTGTGGGTTTTCTTCTGCGACTTAGTCCTATTAGCTGAAGCCAATCACGGGTTTACTACTCTGATAGTTGTCTCTGAATTGAATGTGTGTGTGCTTGCCTGGCTCTGTGTTGGCTCTTGGAGACACGGGTAACCCTGCTTTTCAGCAGTGCCTGGATTAGACCCCAACCCTCAGTGATCTATGTCTTCAGAAATTAAAGAAAAAAAAATAAGGTATGGGCTATGTACATGCTTTAGAGCAGACATTTTCTGTTTCAGAAATATTGAAAGATGTGTCATGGTTAACTGTCTTGGTTGTAGTCCAACTTGTGAGCCACCAGCTCCTCCTGAACCTAATTTGAAACAAAGTGTGAGAAGAAAACTCCCTCTGCAAACATCGATCAGTTTCTCGACACTGACCTCAGAGCAAAATTTTGATTTTCATAGAAAAGGTTGACGTCAACTTGAAATACCCTTCGTCTGTATGTTTTTTTTATATTTGAACATCAACTTTTTATCAACTTTTTATTGCAGGATATTAAAGTTATATCCAGGTGATTATAATTGGCATTACTCATTCATCAGCTGAACTGAACTTCTGACAAATGTTACATTTTCATTCAATGTGTGAGAAAATGATAAAGCAGATATTTTGGTGGAATAAATCTACCGAAAGTGTTCTACTAAAACATGAGAAATCAGCTACAGTAAAGCTTTAGATGCTTTGTGTTGAAGTCTAACAATTCCACAATGAATTCTTAAAAACTAAGTATGGATTCATTTTGCCATCATGTTGGTGTTTTTAACTTAGGACCAAAAGTTGATTCCTAATGGCATGCTTCTGACATTTTCTGTGGCACAATTTCCCCAACAATGCTGCATGCTGGGCTCAATGCAATAAACTTCAGACTGGATTACTGTGGTGGTGCTTCCCACTGATAAGTACGCCCAACAGCTTTTTTGGTGTCTAAAGGCATCAAGATAGCAGCAGGGTATTGGATTTCTGAAGCTCATCACATCATGTATTTGGCCTGTTTGGAGCATGTTGGCTTTTGCTGCATTCAGAGTTGAACTGAATTCACTCAGTTTATTCAAATACAAACGCCTGTGGGATTTGGGATTTGGTGATAATCCCACGCTGACAAACAAGAATCTGTCTGTTGAATGGAGGAGCCCAATACTACGTCTGTATCTGAACAAGAGAAGGTTTTCTTGGAGTCATCTTTAACAAACTGCACCAACTTTATGCACCACTTCATCTCTCAAAAGAATGGTAATTTAAGACAATGGACGAGATCCAATCGTTCCTGTTCATTAACAAAAGAACAGACTTTCTTGAAACATTTGGGTTCATCCCTCGTCATTTATGATGAAACTATAGTACCTCAAGGTACTTACTCATTCTCCATTCTCTGAGTTCTTGCGATATCAGTCCATTAGGGTAATATAAGATGTAGACCCTGTTGTGTTTGATTCAGAATGTGAAAGTGCCTCAGTGCTCATTTTAAAGTAGTTCAAGGCTGTTCTGCACAGATAAGTCATCTGTAAAACGACCCAGATTACCAACATCTTTGGAGAAATCTGGTTGGGAATACTTCAATAACTGATGGTCAGTTTGGAAACATGTTGTGCACTCTGAAGTTTGAAGCTGCAAACACCGATGGCCTCTTCTTCTGTACCAAAAGATGCCAGATGAGATGGTAACGGTGTTGCGTGCTGCCTTTTAGCTTCTGCGTGATGAGAAGTACCCCCTGCGGAGATGCGACAGCCCTCGACTGTGGGAGGCAGGTCAACAGTAACCATGTGGTTCTGAAACATAAGCAGCTGCATATTGATACGAACTGTCTTTTTAGCCTGGACCTGAGGCGTTGCTGTGTACCTTACTTTTCATATCAGACGTACAGATCTCTAAAGCTTTTGCTTTTGCTACGACTGAATTCATTTCCTTTTCATTTATGGGGGTTGAGAGAAGCTTAAATGCTTTTCATTTCATTCATTAACTTAAATGAGTGGGACAGTGCATATTAGTGAACAGACAAATCAGTGCTGTAAATATGCCAGATTTAGCTCAATTTTGAAGTGTGCAGCTCTAACTTGTGCTGCTTCAGGCTTTGCATTTGCCTTAACAATTGCCAAACTAGCTTTTGAGCCGAATGGTGCGTGAGATGAGCATGAAGTGACAGAACCATCATCCCTGCATTCTTATTTCTTGTTAGCTGATTCAGTCTCGGTGTCTCTGTAGCCTCGACTTTACTTCCACTGAGCCCGGGATGCTGAGCCCAGCACAGGATGCTGATATTCTTTCTTCTTCTGGTGGTACTGATGTTTTACTTTGAAGGCCACCAGAAGCCAGCTACCATCCCGCTATATAAATCCCATTTGAAGAAAATTTTACTTTATTTAAACCACTTATAGCTCAATCAAACATGCTGTAAGCTTATAAAAAGTATGTAAGTATAGCTGTAACGTTCAGACAGAACTTTGAACTTGGGAAAGAAGGATAGAAGCATAGCTAGCTGCTTGAAGCTGCTTCATTACCGAGACTTTACTCATCATGTGTATTGCCATTATTCACGCCATGAACATATAGAAAACTAAATCTTATCACAAGACACTACAAGGTTGCACTGCTGTACCAGAAATGGAACAAATGAACTCAGAAACAACCTAACAAACATTAAAATTAACCTTTTTTTTTTTTTTTTAAATTACTCATTGCAATTTGTTTTTTAGAATGCTTTATTTGTCACACACACACACATCGTGAACTTTGAACCCAACATTTAATCCATTGCTGGGGAGCACTGGGCAGCACCCGGGAAGCAGTTGGGGATGAATGGACCCACAGTGGTAACTCGTCACCTGCGGGAATTGAGCCTGCAAACCTTCAATTCCAAATTTGCTTCTTTAACTCCGATGCCAATCTCAAGAGAAATATCTGCTCTGCTGGGAGAAATAACACGTTGCCTAAAAAACAAATCCAAGTATCCGGATATTAATTTTGAATTGTAGGTGTAGGTGTTGTACAATAGTGAATTGTGATTATAATTTGTAGAACTTAAATGGATTGCATGGAGGCAAATTTCCTTAACATTCAAATGATATGGCTTTACTTGGAAAAAAACAGTCATCAATGTATGAATATTGATTAATAAGAGAAAAATTGTACTCTTAACTCAAATTCAATCAAAAGTTGCCACCAACAGTTGGACGTTTGATCAGTTTGGAGAGATTGTCCTCCCAGTTTTTTAGTAGAAGCAAGTTGAGACTACGAGGATGTTTCTTTTTGTCGGTTCCCCTCCTCAACTTTGTCATTTTTGACCCAGGTCATGTTAGCAGGCGACCCAGCTGCCCTGACGCTGTGCCAGATGCCCAACAGTCATATTAGCATCTGGGAGGCAGCGAGATTGTTGATTTACTGCCACTCCCCGCCGGTCCTGCCATCCATCAGCTCAACTAGCAAGAGAGAGAGAGAGAGAGAGAGAGAGAGAGAGAGAGAGAGAGAGAGAGAGAGAGAGAGAGGGTGGAAGACACACAAAACAAATGAGGATTTTAAATGGAAAGTGAATAGAAAATTCAGTTCAAGTGTTTCAAACAATTGACCTAACCGACAACCGAAGCCGACTTGCATTTTACTTGATAGATCTACTAATAGTCTTTCCTGATTGACTCACTTCTGTGTCAGGTATTTAGACAAGACACAGAATGTTTCTGGTGGTTTTTTTTTGTTTTTTTTTCCTCCATTGCAGCAACATTGAAATTCATCATGGTCGTGAGTTTGTATGCATTCGCGCGTGTTTGAGTGTGCATGAGACACAGAGACAGAAAACTATTCCAGTTTAGCAGCAGGAGTGGGAAAACAATTGTTCCTGACTGATTTTCCCCTAACCCCATAATGAAGCACATGTGTACGGCTGGCCTTTCAACAAGCTGCAAATCTGTGCGCGGCCCACTCTCCACTTGATTAAAGCAACAGCCACTCACCTGCTCCTCATTAGCCCGCACCAGGAACAGACCCAGCTAAATAAGTTAGCACCTGTACCTTCCAATTCTGCATGCCCCCTACATGTATGTAATATTTGTGTGTATTAAGCTGACAGCCATGTAAATGATGGGATGGATTCAGGCAGTGGGGATGCCGCTGCTGTGTGTTGCGAGAGAAATGAAGAGAGATGGATGTGTGGAAGTGAAAGGGGCAAACTGTGTGGAGAAAGAGCAGGGACACGTTCTGTTTTGGGTCTTTCGAGATAGATGAGGAACTGGGATTAGAAAGGCTCATTAGCCATAATTAGGTTGCCTAAAGCAGAGCAGATGGTGGCAGGAAGAAAAGCGCAAAAAAAGAATACGTTCGTACAATGTAGATTGATATGCATGTACACAAATGCAAGATGGACAAAAATGACCCAGAGATAAAGAAGATAGTCATCATCAATTGCAATGCAGGCCCTTCACCAATGTGCGTGTTGGGTAAACAGTTAATATCCACTGTGGATGCATGCAGTGGTAAATGTGCAGAGACATTCTGGTCATTGCAACAACCCTGAAGGGCATTGTGTAGGATGGGATCATCAGAGTGCTGTTGTGTTTCTGTCTGGTTCCTGCTAACCAATGACTCCGCTGACCTCTGCCTGCTCTGAATGGAAGCATATTAACACTCCAGGCTCTCAGCAACATTTAACCAATTTGGTAAATTATCGTGAGGCCATTTTTATAGGGCTTTCTTATTATTCAGACAGCGGGGGAGTGCAGAAAGAAAGAGACGAGATAGAGGGATTTGATGAAGGGATATGGGCATAAAGACTCTGTTCCCATTTACATACATTACTAGTCTTGGTCTTTCCCAGAGTCCCACAGAGGAAGCACCTGTTAGCCTCTCACAATCTTGCCCCCACAACCCCTCTCTCCCCGTCCTTTCATCCCTTCATCACTGTGGCTCCTCGGCCTCGGCCCCCAAGAATCACCCAACAAGCAGGTGTTCCCCGTCAAACAGCAGATTCCTGAAGAGAGAGCTGACCGGGAGGGCCACAGCAGGCACATATATCTGAAGAGGGAGACTTAGACGCCTGATGCTGGGGCCCCTCCAGGGGAGTTAACACCGAGTCCTGTCTGGTCCAGGTGTTTGATACCATCACTTCTTATTTACCACATGTGGACATACAGTTGTTCCTTGGGATTCGACTCAAAACAAATTGCTGGAGTAGAGGGTTTGTAAAAGAGATGTCTGTTCTGTCGGCGGAGGGGTTAAAGTTAATTTGATCGGGCATGTGTACTCTGGGTGAGGAGCGCAGAACATCTGCATTCAGTGGCATGGCCCCATTTGTTGCAATTTTGGGTCTCATTTCCATTTGCAAGAGAGATAACTGCTCGCATATGGAAGCAATAGATAGAAGAGGTCAATGCAATTTCTTTCAGTGGGGGGATGAGGCGGGGAGAAATGCCCTTATGCAGTAATCTCAGTTGGCATAGGAAGAAACAAAAACCTGCGGTTTGAGGAAAGGAATTCTTTCTGTGCAGTGATCCCTTGATTCCTTTACCAGCCTATAAGTATCCCACACCCCTTTCAGACCCACTCCAATCACTTCTATTATTGCCGATGCGATCTGGTGACTTGTAGGGCACGTCAGTGTTCAAGCTCGACTTGGAAAAAGCATCTCAAATTACATAGTGACCATTACTCATAAAACAACATGGTGTTGCTCTTCTTGTGTAATCTGGAAACAGAGGAAACTTTCGCTTAAAAAAAAAAAAAAAAAATCCCAGAATGCCTCATTGTTGTTCAGTTTAAAGTCAGTAGCAACACCTCAAAATGCTATTTATATACAATGCATTCACAAATTATAGTTGAAAACACTCGTTCAATGGGTGTCCTGCAAGACTGTTATTTACTGAAAAGTCATGTACATTTTCTCAGGCGAGTATGAGTGAAGTCAGAGTTCATCACGGACAGGTCACCAGTCCATCACAAGGCAAGCACACAGATACACACACTCATATACATTTCATTTAACTTAGAAGCTTGCTTGAAAAGTATGTTTTTGGACTATGGGATGACACTCAAACCTACTCACGCACAGGGAGAACATTCAAACTCCACATATGAAGACACTTAAGCCCAACCTTGAGTTGAACAGGGGGGGATTCTCACTATTAGGTGAGCGTGCTAACCACTGCACCTGCAGGTGGCCCTGAAGAGTGATGTGTTCTGTAATTATCATTAATTTATAATGGTTGGTTTATAAGAAATAACAAACATTCTGTGACAATATCCAAAGGAACTTAACCGATAAAGGCTTTAGGATTACAATGATTATCAGAAACATACTTTTACTTTGCTGACCGCTTCTTCCTGTTCACTCTCAGCTGAATGTTATGGCGCTATGATCATTTCTTTGTCCAGGTCAAGTCTTTGACACTTGATTGTAAACTCATATTGGCTTTAGACACTTTCTTAAATGACTGATACGATTATTTCTGAGTTAGCAGTTACTAAATCATGATGTCATAGTAAATTGTACAAAGAAAAAATCTAATTCAAAGCAGCAATATGTTCGTCGGGGATATATTCTTTTTCAAGAGTGACCACATTTATAGTTCCAAAAACCATAAAGAAACCTAAATGGTGCTTGACATTTACTCTAAGGTTACATTTACGGTTTCAATATATTTAAAGGATTACTCTGCATGCTCTATTATTCCTGAAACAGTCTTTCTTCAACAATCACTGGTGCAACAATGATAACATCAAAATTCAGCAACATTATTGTTCTCTTTTCAAGTCTTATTGCACAAATAGTAAACAATATAGATGGTAAATGGTAAACTGTAAGAACTGCATATGTCTGGCCATAAGAGGATGTTTTGTCCTGTTATATTGTGATACATGGTTTGCATTTACTTTTCTTTTTTGAGATATTAAAGTAAAACACAGGATGGTGTAAGGGATGGAAAATCCCCCGAAAGCAACACAGAGAAGATGGAAGCTACCACACTGGTCATTCCTATTGGTTAAAGATGAACCTTGAATAAGATATTAAATGGAGCTGCAGCATCATAAAATCCCTCAGTAAGCATCTGAAGACTTTCTGGAGTTGTTCCCCCTGAAAACCTGCCTAACAAACGGAAAAAACTCTGGGCACAAACTCCAGACATCATTATGTTACAGATGATAACTTCACAACACGTTGCACGATAATCAAAACAAGGGCCAATCTAATCTCCATTTACTGTCTATGGATGATTCCAACCGTCCCTTTCATATTACTCAGTTTCAACTCAATATACTCAATCCATGGAGCTCTGAAAACCCCTTAATAAGGCAAGTTAAACCCGGAGCTGCAACTGGCATGAAGTCACCAGAGAGCAATTACGCTTTAGCTTGAAAGTTAGCGAAGGACCAGAGGAATGTCTTTTTCCCCCCATAATGCCAGGACTTTGGAGACTAATCTAATTGAGTGTCTTTTTTGTGTGTGATTATTTATGATTAGAAAGTGTTAGCGGAAAATCTGGAGGAGATATCTGGAAATAGGGAGTGTCTGATGCGGATCAGTGTCGTGCTGCTCTTCCTGATTAATTATGTCCGGACCGTGTAATGGCTGCCCCTACTGGGGAGGGCAGCCCCTCACCAAGAGAAAAGCCCTCAAACTTTTTAGGCTTTCTTTGAAGTGGGATGTC
>OMNM01061076.1:0-11847 GCA_900302745.1 Parablennius parvicornis | reverse complement strand
GAGGAGAATAGTTTCCAGCTAATGGGCTCCTTGAAGCTGACCTAGTGCCCGAAATGTCAGCTTTAGAGAGAGAGGAGAGAGAGGCTGGGTCTTGTTGCTGTGAGGTGAAAGCGCTAACTGGTAGTAACGTATCAAGGCCCTTCTCGGACAAATGTTACCAATTATTATTGAAAGAGCTTTGAAGAAATAAAGAAATCCAGACTTTTGTGTAATGAACATAAATCTGGTCTGGATAACTCGGTTATTCATGTCTGAAGAGGAACAGGGCTCTGACTTTGTGTCAAATCATCAGCAATCAAATCAACTTCACTCAGTTACCCATGAAATAAAGGACTCTGGCTTCAATCAGATTTAGTTTACAGAACCAAAAAAAAAAGGATGTAATTTATTAGTACAGCACTGCATTTTATTTTAAGTAGTATCAGCTGTCTCTTCAAAAGGGGAATGTATAACACATGACGGATAATAAATCCTTAATTGTGCAACTATTTCAGATATTTCAGGATAAATTCACCTTTTTTTCTGATACTCGTCACCAATTACTGATTATCAGTCGCTACAATCTGACAAAATCCTGAGTTTTCAAAAGCCTATTTGAGAAGAAAAACCCAGTGGGACTTCCTTCTTCTCCTCCTCCTCGTTTCCCTGAATGCTCTTTGTCTGAATTTGTTTAAAAAGTGAAGAGGAGGAGAGCCAGGTCACCCTAATGGGCTGCACTATGTTACTCTGTCTGCAGCATTGTTGTAGAACAATGTGCAGCAATGTCTACAATACAAACTGCTAGAGTTCTACAATTGTCTATCTTTCTAGTTCTCTGAATCTAATTTGACTTGGTTGATAATGCTGGAAATATCCTGCAGGTTTTTCCTGGCCACATCTCTTGGTGGAACGGTGATATTCTTGCACACAGAAACGGTTTTTGTGTGACATCTTGCTCATGTGGTGCCATTTGTCATTTCACATTGCATGAGTGGTAATCCACATATAGTTAGGCACAACAAAAGCCCACTGTCTCTGCTGCAGTGTAGTCACATCTGAGCTTCAGAAATCCTTTTAGGCTAAGTGGCTGTGTCTGTATACAGGGATTGATGCGCCAAATAAGCATCAGCTTCAGGAATGAGACCGTCTCTGTCCACGCGGCTCCATCATTTCCCATCTAACAGCAATCTCACATCCCTCTTCCCTTGACTCGTGCACTCAGGTCCCTCTGTGCTGTCCGTCTTGCCTATTTCCTTCTTTATTTTGATCAAACCATCTTCTGATGATGACTAGATTATGATTAGGTTTGAGGATGTGCAGCGCTTTCATCTGTATAGTGCGTTGTCTAATAGTGTCCCCCCTAACCCCTCTCCAACCACCGCCCTGACCCCCAAACACACACAACACAATAGCCGTCTACCTCGACCGGCTCGCGTGCTATTGAAGAGCAGAGTGGCTGCTTGGTCCCCATGGAAACGCTCTGCGTTCATGTGTGTGTTGGGTAAATGTTTCTCTCTGACTGTGATTGAGCCAAACATGCACAACAACAACAAAACGAAAACACTTGCTAATTTTTTTTATATGCAAATAATGTCCTTGAAGGAGGCGTGTACCCTGCTGCCACTATGATATTTATATGTAAGAAGAAAAACTATGAACACAATGAAACATGTGCATAAAGTTAAATGTGAATTTGTTTTCCAATTGAAGTTATAATGAAACACTATAAAAGATCTAATGCAGTTGTGTTGGTCGTAACTGAAGGTCTCTAACATAAAACACCCACCCTAAAACATGATGGATAGGCAACCTCTTCTTACATTAAAAATATAGGAAGTATGCCATTCAAACAAAACTTATAACCACAAGTAATATAGCCAGTGTGCATTATTTATGTATTTATTTATTTGTGCACTTTGTTTAGTTCTTCTTTTTTTTTTTTTATTGAGTAGGTTTTTTTTATACTTATTTTGTGTTAACGGCATTTGAGGCGGAGTGCACCTTACAATTTCGTTGGACCTGTGACAATGACAATAAAGACATTCTATTCAATTTATTGTTAACGTGTGAATTTCACTACCAGCTTATGAGATGGGACAGTTTGTTGCATAGTGACATCACACATCTTTTCAATTGTAAACTGTGGTTTATTGTGTGAATCAAAATTGGGTTTTT
Source organism: Parablennius parvicornis (assembly GCA_900302745.1). Classification (NCBI taxonomy): domain Eukaryota; kingdom Metazoa; phylum Chordata; class Actinopteri; order Blenniiformes; family Blenniidae; genus Parablennius; species Parablennius parvicornis. Next base: position 9,693 of record OMNM01061076.1, on the reverse strand, counting down.
TTTTTTTTCAGCATTGCAACCATTTTGGGAATTTCAGATTGACACAGTTTCAAGCCCTAAATTAAATCCATGCTTAGAGCTTTTTGGAAGACACTCATGACATCCCAATAATACACAGTTTTGGCCAGTAATAGATGGCAGTGCTGTGACTGTATTGAAAAGTCTTGAGCTGCTGGGATTTAAACAAATTAAGTTACTGTGTAGACCTAATGGCAGATATAATAATAATTTCACACGTTTTGATGAGCTTTGGCATTATTTCACATTGTCGGCTGACAAAAGACAAGGCTTTACTCTAATGTCAACATTTTGTTCTGAACAGTCATCCTGTCCAGTCAGAGTTAACAGGCTTGGCTCAGTGGAAATATGTTGTACCTCTTCACAAATGTAAGAAGGTGGTATAGTGGTTTGCACTGAGGTCTAATGGTATTTATGATTGGAATTGAGTCAGCCCCCTCTGACCCTCATGTTAGTAACCCTAAACCCTCCATAAAGTGGGTTTAGATGATGGATTGGCAACCTGATTAAAATTAAGTGCAAAATGAAAATGGAGAATCTAATATTTTAAAATATTAATGCAGATGATAATGCACCTCCCTACAAAGGTCCCATTAGACTTCCTGCTACAAAACTAGATGCTTTAAATTTAGGCATGTCAATATAGATAATATGAATTTTAATAGTTTTATTTTGTGTGAATAAAGTATTAGATATCCAGTATTTGACTTGTCGATCTTTATGTTAAAGTAAGATACCTCTCAGAGAAGCTGATCTGAAAACACATTGTCAGAAAGGTGTTTGACATGGAAACAGCAGTTTTGAGATTTATCTGGATTATTTTAGACACACGTGTGTGTTGTCCATTGAAACTCACAATGCCAGCGAGTGTTTGTGTGTGCGTGTGTATATGTGCGTTCAGCCCTGGCACCACATGTCTCATTCACACCTAATGATCGCAGCCTCTCACTGGCAGCCATCTCTCCTCCCAGACCAAATCCAATTACTGGGGACAATAGAAACCAGCTCCAAGCTCAGGACTCCATCAGCTCCTCGAAGCTTCTGCTCTGCTCTCTGAGACTCCTGCTGGACCCCTAATCATGTCAAGGATCCACAAGGGCCACTGAGTACACCTGGACACGCACATGCAGAGACGCACGGGTGAACACGGATGAAAGTGGGAAAACATAAACGCAAACATACATCAGACACAAATACAAATGAATGAAACAAACAGCAGACCAAAAAACACGGGCAGAAATATGTGATTCAACAAAACATCTCTGCCACAAAGTCCTTCTTTAACAAGGTTGATAAAGATCCATTTTGCTTGAGATCATCAGAGAGGTTTACAGTTCCCATGTTTTGTTTAAGGTTGTATTCTGCAGTAGTTGGACTACAATATTACCAGATATGTTCCTCATAGTTCATCTGCTTGTTAGCATTAAGATGGAGGCTGAAATATTAAAGTCACCTCTCAATTTGACGTAGTCGAGTTCACCACTATAAAACTACGCCTTCCAACAATAAGATTAGTGTCCACCGACAAAAGAAAACTTGAGAATTGCACAAAGTTAACACAAACTGTTTCTAAATATCCAACAAATTGAAAACTACTTTGCAGAAAAAATACAAATGCATACATGAACACTGGCAACATCATCAATAGTTGGCTGGTAGTAATCTATAAGCATTTCCTTTTCTCTGTGAGGCAAACAGTTCCAGCGGTACGAATGTTAATGGCGCCATCTAGGGGAATAGATATTAATCACATCCATCCAAAGACAAGTACAGGTTTACATCCACATTTAGCCTCTGATCAAGTCTGATGTGTGTATTCATTCAACATAATCCCATAAAGAAACTCAGAGAAAAAAATATAAACTCCATACAATAAGGCAATCCAGAATTGATGAGCCCACCTCGGACAGAGAAGAGTAGTTGTAGAGGGGTCAAAACCTGGAAGTCCAGAGCTCCAGGAGGGAGACCCAGGGCTGGTCAGCAGTGTATCAGAGGAAGGTGAGCCCTCATGGGACTGAGAGGAGGAGATGTGGGGGGGTCAATCCTGGGGCTCCGGATGTGTGAAGTGAGAAAAAACATACGTGTGAAAGAACCTGGGTGGAGACCCAGAGCTGGCCAGCAGTCCTTCCAAGGAAGGTGATGCTTCTTCGGGCTGAGAGGAGGGGATGTGGGGGGTTTAACCTGGAGCTCCGGAAGTGTGAAGTAAGAAAAAAGTGTGAGTGGCAGAGCATGTTCTTACTGTTTCAACCATTATCTCTTTTAGTTTTTTTGTTGCATCCAAACATTTAACTGATGACTTGTGATGAACCATGTCTGCCAGACGAAACTACTACTGAAAATCAATTTATCTGAAATTAAAATGGGAAAATGAATTGAATGTGAACAACTCAACAGAACAGTTTGGTATAATGTAAATCTCTACATCAGAGACATCACGAGTTCTCAACAGCTCAGGATGTTAAGCTGGAAGAACGTAGTAATTTTCATTACACCTAAGATCAGCAGTAAAGCCTCTTCAGAGCAGCAGCCCTGTTGGAGACAATGTGCTTCTAAAGAAGCGCATCACACACACATTTTTTGGAGTTGTGGAAAAACTGAAATAATTTTGGAAGAATGTACATTCTGTCTTGGTCGATGTACTGGGTGATGGCATCCAACTCTCATACAATGTTTTGTATTTTGACAGTTACACTATAGAAAGATCAATACCTGGTTAAGACTCTTCTTACAGCGGCAAGAAAAACTATAATAATTGGTTTAAACCTGATTCACTTAACTCAGAACAATGTTTTTGGGAGGGTCCGAGGAGAACCTAGAAGCAGACTCGCACACACGATCGGCCTTCTTGGTCTGCAAAAAGAGGCTGGCCTATAACAACAGCACCTCATCAATGCTGAATCATAACCGTGCCAAGCATGATGCCATCTTCTCTGGCAGTGGATGTACAATTAACACAAGCAGCCATGGTATGAACATTAATTGTCTTTTATTCATTTCTCACCCTGTGCTTGTACGAACAGTCACTAATTATATTTTACCTTCACATTTTAGGTGAGCGGATTCGTTAGGTGGTTATTCTTTCTGCTTATCAAATTCCAGCACGCTGTTAGTGAGATGAGACACCCATTTATTTGATCCCACATTACATCATTTATAACACCAGAGTAGCCAACCTTCCTTGTTTCCTTGTGTTGAAGGGACCATGAAAACGGAGCCAATTCAGACCAGACAGCAACGGGTCGATGCTGCTTTGGTCAACATGATATTAAGGATTCCCAGCTCTTTTCTGTCGTTGATGATGCTGGCTTCAGAGAGTTTGTAGGTATCCTGGACCCAACCTACATAATCCCCACCAGAAAAGCTCTGAAGGGAACGGTGGAGGAAAAATCTGGAGAAGAGAAAAAACAAAGCAAAGAGAGAAGTGGAGAAGGCCTCAGCTGTGAGTGTCACCGGTGACAAGAGGATGTCCATCCATATGGATGCCTACTTGGCTGTGACCTATCATTTCATTAATGAAGAGAACACACTGTCCACGGTGTTGCTGGGAGTGGGACATTTCCCCAAATCCCACACTGCAGAAAATATAGCGGCAATGACAAGGGCTCTGATGGAGGACTGGGGCATACAATCCAAGGTGAGATGCCTGGTCACTGATGCAGCAGCAAACATGATCTCATGTTCCAGGATTCCAAAAATGCGCCATACAAAGTATATTGTTCATGAATTCAATGCGATTGTCAAAGAAGCTACTGATCACACGCATGGACTTGGGGAGATCAAAAGTAAGGCAAGGAAGTTTGTGAGTTACTTCCGGTCCAGCACTACATTAAAAGAAAAGCTCTGCCAAATGCAGCAACACATGGAAAGACCACAACTGAAGCTCCTGCAGGAGGTGGACACCAGGTGGAACAGCACCTACACCGTGCTGCAGCGCTCATACGATGAAAGAGAGCCAGTTGGTACTGCACTGGTGTCGATGAGAACTGATCTGGAACCCCTTTCCGCTGAGGAGTACCACTCCGTAAAAGAGTGTCTAGGGGTACTCCTTCCATTTCAGGCAGCCACAGCGGAGCTTTCAGAAGAGCAGAGAGGGTCAGGGTCTAACGTCATTCCACTGGTGTGTATGTCGATGCATAGAACAGCACAAACACTTCACCAAGTTCATGATGAAAAACCCACCAGCTATGTGTGAACCTCACCAGGATGCTCAGGAGTCTTTGTCTCCCATTGAGACCATGAGCGTGATGACAATGGCTACACTGCTTGACCCCAGGTTTAAGGCTGTGGGGTTCTGCAGAAAGACAAATGCACAAGCAGCAGTGAATCGCCTCACTGCTGAGTGTGCCAAAATGATAGAAGATGCAAATGATGACCGTACACCAGTCCCTCCTGTCCCGTCCATGTCCTCACAGCCAGAGCCAGCAGCTGGTCCTCCAGTCCTGTCAGGTACAGTTTATGTTGTCTTGAAGTGCATAAAACATTGACCGGGTTCCAGCATATTCTGAACATATCTCAACAAAATTTATATTTGATTTGAAAATGTAATGTAATAAAAAAAAATATTGTATTGAATTAGTATTTACAATGTTGTTTTAAAAAAAACTGGACATCAACTTAATGTATTCATTGTTTTTAGGTGAAGGTCTTTGGGATCTGCTGGACAGCCATGTGGCGGAAAGCCAGACGAGGATTTCCCCCGCAGAGGCAACAGTGGAGGTGAAAAAATACCTCTTGGATCCTTTAATAGAGCAGAAGGAGGATCCTCTCCACTTCTGGAAGATGCATGAAACCATTTACCCTCACCATTACCGACTTTCCAGGCAGTTTTTGTGCCCCCTGGCATCTTCGGTTCCATGTGAGAGGATATTCCCAAAGGCAGGAGAAATAGTTTCACAAAAAAGAAACTGATTGAGCCCATGGACTGTGGAAAAAATCCTTTTTCTTAATAAAAACCAAATAAAATAACCCTATATTTCTTGTTTCCTATGTTTCTTTTACCAGATCATAAGCACCACTTCCACAGCTAGTCCTCCCAAGTTATTATAAAATTGTCTTGTACATTATTAGCTATTTTTCTGTCTGTTTACAAACATCAAGAAGTCAAAATCAAAGGGAGACCACACTATGGCATTTTTAAATAGGGAACATTTATTATTCGCAATAATTTATTAATCAAATAAAAGTGTCGGCTTACTGAATAACATCCACCTCGGATGGTTTATTATTGTCCATATTCAATGTTATGGTATTTTGATGCATTTTTTGTGTGTCTTAATGTGTTTCATATCCCTACCATTATCAGGGATGATGTCACAACGTTTAGGGCTATGGTAAGTAAGTGAACGTTTCAGTTTTTAAATGTCTTACCAATACGTGGCAGAGTTACACATCATTTCCTGTTTCATGGCGAACCATCAGAGATTCATTGGAGCACAATGGCCATGCCCATGCACTCTGCTGAGCATGCAACTAATCAGTAACAGTGTGATCATGGCTCATCGACTATCTTTCCAGGAGGCCTGCAAAGTGAATCCGGTCAGTGTGCAACATGCTGCTTTATATGAAACAATAAAAGTCACAAGATTTTTTTTTTACTGAGTGGTGTCTCATGAGATGTGCCACTTCTGTTTTTACTAAAATATTACGTCCCAGTACCTGCTGATTGGATTAGTTTGATAATGTTCTGCATTTTTGCACCCTGAAATAAAGTAAACACTTTAATAGTTACACCTTTATGATGCCAGCTTTCACTCACTTTTGATTTTGACAACTGCTTTTGTGCATTATAATGCTGTCACAATGTGATTGGCTAATTGTTGTACAAGGTTTACCTAATAATATGGATTTGTTACTTGAGTGTGTATTCCAGCTACATTTAGCCAGATGTGTTTGCTCTTTTGAGTGCAGTGAGTGTGCTTTTGTGCTTTCCTTTTGATCCTTTTGTGTGTTTGTGCAAGCACAATAGAGATATCAGTGGTGTTTCTGTAGCGGAGAGATAAGCGTGGCCCTGTATGGAATAGTGAAAAGAAAGCGAGGAAATAACTTTTATCAAATACATAAAACAACTGACAAATATTACCTTCCCCCCTCTTAGTAGAATACACTTTTATTTCCTCCTTCTATTCATCTTCCCTGTCTCCACTAAGTGTTTGGTGTTAATATCCGACTTTATTCATCATGTGGAGACTCTCAGCAGCAGAATTGGACCTTCCGCGAAATCACCCACTTACTGTTAGTTAGTGTAAACAAGTGTGATTATGGGGAACGAAAAGCAGACATACTGTAAATCTCCCTGCAAGTCCAAAGATATGAAAAGTTAAGTGCTGTTGGCAGTGTTTGTATTCAGTTATGGATCCCACAGCAAGTTACCCCAGAACATATCTGCATAAGAGAAAGATGGAAAAGTAGAGTGTGGTTAAAAGTCTGGGACCCGACAGGATACAAAGCAGAACCAGAAAGTAATCTTATCTCAGGTGACAGGACGCACATTGCCTCTTTCAATAATCAATGTGGATGGATGAAAGAACAGATGCACTGGAGAAATTATGTAAAACACTTAAAAATAATTGCAAGACCAGTTAATCTAATAATTTCTTTCAGATCTTCTTGCTCTCGCAAATAGTTTTTTACAATATGAAGCACACAAAGTGAGTCATTCATACAGGAGGGTAACAGAAAAAAAAAGAAACGAAAGAAAAAAAAATACAAGGACAAACTACAGCTAAGTGAATTTAAGGAACAAAATATAAAACTGTAAATTAAATTAGTCCAAACTGTGTTCTCTCTCTTCGCCAGATTGTTTTGTGTCGTTTATTGTGAAAGAAGCATTTATGATAAAGAGAATAGTGGAGGCTTATGGAGGCTTTACTGCAAAACACAGTTGGAAGTTAAAGAGTAGATATATAAACATAGAGAAGCAATTAACTAGCACAAAAAGTGACCTGCTCTATACAAACTTATTAAAACTCAAACCACTTCCATCAATCCTCATTGCACATATAGAAACACGTAAAACAGACTCATACATTTCTAATAACAACATGCACCCAATGAAGTGTACTTGGCAGAACGTGAAAAACTTCCAATCATTTAAAAATCAAACTGATGGGCTTGCAATGCCTGTGGGAACGAACGCAATCTTTAATTACTCAGCTGCCAATCAATATAGATAGTTATGCATCTATGTACATTCGATCTTGTTTTGCTTCACAATAAAGTTTCTCTGGATGCTTCCACTAGATGGCAGCAGTGTGACACAGTCTGCCATGACTTGGGTGGGCCTATCTGACACCAAAATGTTTTTTTTTTTAAATTCAAAGACACAGGATGGTGATGTCTTTCTATAAAGAATGAACTCCACCAACTGAAATGAGCACTGATTCTACAGTACGCATGATCAGAAATGACAAATACCGTCTGCAGTGTGCTGAATAAAACAGTATCAATGATGGATTCAAACTCATTCTGTTGCTGCTGTCATTGTACCACATGCCATTCACAAAAGAGCCATTGAAAAGCTGCAAAAAATTAAAAAACAAAAGTGATCCCCTGAGTGCTGTAGACCCTGTGCTTCACATCTGAAAGGCTAGTGTGTAAACACACTAAACAAATACAGCAGATATTTGATATTCTCCTCAATTGCATTCAAAAACATTTCTCATCAGGTGTGTCGCCTTAAGCTTATTACAGGTTTGCAAACGGCTAAAAGATGAAGCTATTTGATGCCTGATTGACGTTACGCTCGACCGAGTCCCCGCAGGAAATGAACGTGAATTTGCAGTCATGCACTTAAAAACGAGAGCCTCTGAAAATGTAATTTCAGAAGCCATTTCCTCCAATTTGAGCCATTATTGAATGGACGAGTTCAAATCCTGAGCTTCCAGTCACAATCCCACCACTGACACTAAAAATTAAAAAGAAAAATCTGAGTTGCATATATCAAACTTCACTGTATCTGGTTGCACGATACAACAAAGAATCCTTGTACATTTCAGAGTGGAAAAACAGATTTTTACTTAAATAAAAACAAAAAAGGTAGAATGTACACATTTTTGGGTAACTACAAACTACACTACGGTATTAGCAAAGCTAACTCAGACACTCCACAGAACTTGACACAGTCGATGAGGCGGGCTAGGATGTGTCGGTTCTTGCTCACCTCATCGTTGTGACGACGAACCGCTAGCCTGTAGCTCTCATGCAGCTGTGTTGCGATGTTCACCCGCCCAAATGCAGAACACTTCAGACAACTGTCCACGTGGGTCTCAGAGGACTCGTGTTTCTTCACCTTTTCAGACAGATGATGAATGTCTGTGACTCCTGTAGTTGTCGTGGTGTCTGCCGTGCTGCCCTCAGGGTGAAAGTGTGCAGGTGTAGCAGAATAATGCATTAGCTGCTCCTTAAATACATCGGTGAGCTGGTTACTCTTCTTCTGCTCACCAGGTTCATGAACGTAAACACTTTTATTTTGTTTTTTTTATGCTGTACTGCAGTGAACTGTGCCATCTTGCAGAAGAGCGGCGTCGGCCTCCACACGGCCAACCCCTGCTACTGAGACACCGCTACCGACGGCAAGACGCGGAATCAATACCAGCAGACCCAGACTGACACCAGACAACATTTACGAGTTCTCTTCAATCTGGTTTGATGTCACTCTAGAAACAAACAAGCTTTTTAATTTACATTTTAAACTCGGGAGTTTTTCCTTCTTGTCAGACTGATTTGTGGATCATCTGTCTGGAAAACAAATTACAAAGCTGGTAGAGAAAGTTTTATTTTTTTTTTAAATCAATATCTTAATCATGGAGCTCAGCTTCTCTCTTGGCTTGCTCTTTATATTTGGCCTTCTGCTGTTCTGACGACCTTTTGCAGTGTTTGAACAAGGACAACACAGTATCAGCACACATGCTGATGTTCAACCAGAAGCCGGCTTTTTAATATAAGAATCATAAGATTGTCACTGTTACTGCCTGGTGAGTGCTGCCAGAAGGGGATCAGACACGGACTCTCTCTACCAGGAGTTTATTCACATAAGCACTCCCACAGCTGCCGACTTCAGCCATCATGGTTGGCCTCTGGTCCTTCAGATAGAGCATGGATGAATTTGATGGCTTTTTGATGATCCTCCTGCTCGTGCTCATACTTTCTCTTTCTAAAAGTGTAAAGAGAAAATCAAACTATGAGGGTGCGCATGACAAAAAGGAATATTTGAGCAGAAATAAATGAAAGGATAAAAAAATATAAATTGAGTTATCAAGGTGAAATACTTTCAGGCCAAACCCAGCTGAAGCAAATTTTTAACTGTTGGCACTTGTTTGAGGAGCGGCAGATGGAAACAAAACGCCCGTCTCTCCATTCCTACACAGCCAAAAAACATACAGGCATTTAGTAGTGAGAAAGTGAAGACATGGGAACTAAGGACTTATATGGATCTGAATTAACTCACAGGAATCCAACAAACCACAAACCACGGGGCTCGTTTGGTGGGAGCCTGGCGCTGGTATATTGTGTTATGTCGCGCCAATATATATCCCTCAGACGGGGGACCAGCTCTCCGTTACTAGGGCCAGGTTCTAACTGCCTGAGGGCTTAAAACCCAATAGGATTCAGTGGAACAATTAAGCTGGTGATGAGGAAACTCGCCTAGTTTCTAACTACCTGCATTCAAACGCCCAT
>OMNM01061075.1:0-17998 GCA_900302745.1 Parablennius parvicornis | reverse complement strand
CGAAACTTCTCACCCACACACACAGTGCAGGGAGTCTCCTCTGGCTACCACAACACACACACACACACACACACACACACACACACACACACACAAAACTGTTGACATGTTTTCCAGAAAGAGCCCTGCGGTGGAGAGTGCTTGTGACCCTAAAAGTACCCCCCCACCCCCCAAGCCTCCTCATCTGCTGTAGTAAAAGCATCATTCTGACTGGGAGGAAGAAAAAAAAAAAATAAAAAAACTGAACAGTTTCTTAATGCACTCGTCAATGTTTTGAGTTCTTTCCTTCGTACTGAAAGCTGAAGCAATCTGAAGTTGCCCGCGGACGGAACAAACGCACATTTATTAAGCTACTTTTTCAACTGACGTGAACTTCAGTCGGAGTGAAGAAACCGTGCAGCATCAGAAATTTACATTAATTGTAACGTAATCATGAATGTTAATCAGACAAAAAAAAAAAAAAAAAAAAACAGAACAAAAACATCACACATAATCAGATGACTCAACAGTTTTCAACAGTTTTCTGTTGCTGCTTGAATGTATTGGACAAACTCACTGGTGGTAACTTGTCTTCTGCTGGTCGATTACACCTTATTTACAGAAGAAGCCAGATTTTGTTGCGATAACGAAATTCATTTGCTGTTTCTTAGTATCTGACTTTACATCATTTTGCATTAAGACCTTTATTTGTGTGATTTGTGTGATTACCTCCTGTGGCCACTGCTCAGCAAACGTTGCATAATGTCACTTTAATATCAGGATGCAGGCGGACTGAGTTAACACACACATTAGAGAAAGAGAGAGAGATACTGAGAGAAACACTACACAAGAAAATTGAATGGGATAAATAAATAAATGTCAGTGCTAGGAAATAAATACATATATAAAACACAAACACAATATAGAAATAGCTGACAGCTATTTTTTAAAGCTATGCTAGACTGATTCTAATAATCTATTTTAGTCGGATTACAATCACAAACAGCATCTAATGATGTCACACGTCATAGATATTGAATCTGAGCAGCAGTTTTGTTGTTTTTGGACAATTTTCTTTTGTCTTCTGCAGCATCGTCTCAAATGCACACGAGTTCAGTTAACATGACAGCACTTGTGTTTGAGTTATCAGAGCTAATCCACCAAATAAACCATGCCTGATGTATTTAAAGTAAACAAAACCTCACTTTTGACTCTGTTCCTTCCATTTCTGTCAACAAATCTTCCGTCAAACCAGTCCTGTAAACTTTACTGGATGAAACAGCCTGATGAGAACTGCAATGGCGTATAAATAAAACCAGGATTGATTGAAGGAAATAAAAATACAATGGAATGTTCTCGTCTATTTTACTATTCGCTCTGAGTGATAGTGCCCCGTTGATTCCCTCGCTCACTGCACACACAGACACCCACGCACACACTTGCCCACATACTGCCGAGCCAGCTGAAACCTGCAGGTCAACGCTTCGTGTTCAGAGCCCTTCCAAAGTGAGGCAGATGAATATAAAGTATGTACACAATTCTTCGACCCTTGACCTGTTTGCAAAACGACTCTAAAATTGAAAAAAATATAATACATATATATCCCACAGCAAAATATCTCAATAACTACCCATAGAAAACTAACATTAAAGACAATGGTAATCCTCCAGGCAGCGAATTGTGCAGATAAGATTATAATCCCTGAACTCCAGAAACAGAAAAGGTCCCGTCGGCCTCAGCTGACAGTAATTGTAACTAATTGTAAATCACGATGCTCACATTGCTTTTAGCGCCGATGCAGCGTGAGTACAGCATGTCCGGGCCGGCGTCGGGGTTTCTTTGCTCTTTTTATTGCCACTGCAGCATCGTGGGAACTCGACACAAAAGAAGATGGATTGTGCTGGATAACTCGGAGCACATTAGATCAGCTGCTCATGTTTATCTTCAACAAAGTAATGTTAAAATGCAATAATAATCTGTAAAAATTATAATAAATGATTTATGATATTACACTGATAGTGTAATACTAGAAATGTTCTATCAAATAAATGTCAACATAGCAATTCTACAGCATTCAGTGATCATACATTTCTTATTTTTTTTCTTTGTAACTCTAATAATGATAAATTGGAGGATTTTTTTAATATAAGAAGGAACAGCTGTGTGAGTTATTGAGATATGTATTATTTTTTTGTTGTTTCCCATAATAGCCCAAACGCAAAGTGTTTGGATGCCCCTCTGTTGGGGCTGAGACTTAACGAGCTAATTTGGATGAAATAATTAACACATTCACTGGTGCTTTATTTTTACACTTCAGTGTTTCACAGTGTACTTGACTTGGTTTTGCCAACTGTGAAATTTAAACAACACGTGAGGGTCGACATCCGAAGTTCAAACATCTTTTTTTTTTAAAAACTATTTACTCTTCAATTAAAATCAGTTTTGATTAAAAAAATGTTTCGAGATGTGATTCATTTGTGATTTGAATATTACAAAGCAACCTTATTAATTAGAATAACTTTTCAATTTGGAAGTAACTAACACTAACGACTAAATATAGAAAAAATGCATAAATATATCAATTCTACAGAGAAAACTACCATGAGTGACAGGGTTCATAATAACAGTGCTCAATAATCTGTAAACAGACTTAAGAGGGGGGTTTAAGCCCACCTCAAGAATTCTTATATCTGAAAATGTTGGAAAAATACAAAATTTTCACTTTGTAAGAAATGCACTTGTGTAATCGTTGTTTAATGGTGTATCTCTACACTGACTTCAGAGTCTTGTGATGTAAAAACATCCTTAACAAAAGTTAAAATTACATTCTATAAGCTAGTGAATACCTGATGAGAGGTTAAAGCACAACTGTACATAAATAAGGATAAAGCTGACAAGAAGTAACACATTGTAGAAGTGACCCTGCAGCTGATGATGAAAGTTAAAAACTAATAACTCAGAGGACAGAAAAAAAGGCACCGTCAAAAAGGACATAGAATTTGAGACGTAGGATAACTTTTTTTCCCAACCAATACCGATAACTTTCAGTTTCTCACAACTGATGCTGGTACTGATAACATTTGTAATAGTTATATACACCCGAGGTAAAGAACGGCAAAGATGTAGGTCTGATGTGTGGAAAGTGGTTGACTTTTGGACTTATTTGTCTGATGTCATTTTTTTTCTTCTTCCAAATATCGGGCCGATAATCATTGGTACTGATATCGTGCATCCCTACGGAGGATAAACTATTTCATTTCCATCCCCCCACAAGTGGGTTTTCAACACTCCCATCACAAATATTCATGGTACAAAATGCAATGTATTTTCTTCAGATATCCACAATGAATCACACTTATAAAGAGAGAGAGGTAGTGATACAAATGATACAAACTATACCACACGAAGGACTTTAAGTTGAAAGAATCAGCAAAGTCGTAAAAATTCAGGGTTTTGTTTCCCTCTGTAGGATCCAGACCCCCTGAGGGGCGACACCAGTGACCAAAGGGAAGCTTCAGGCTTTCTCTGTTTCACAAAAATCTGCTAGATCTACAAATGTCAACAAAAACCATCCTATGGTTTCCCAGAATGTGTGTCAGACCTGAGAAACAGCCCATCGAGTTTATTTTGATTTTGTACGATCATGAGAGATCATGTGACGTGACGTGACTTGTCATCAAATCTGAGACCACAGGCCCAAAGCCCCATGGTGGAGAGAAAAAAAAACACTGGAATGGGAAGCCCTGACTCCAACTATACTCATCCTCATTAAAATGTGATCCAGCACAGAAAGCGTGAGAGTGAGAGTAAGATAACAGCGGTACAGATCGTCATTCCCAGTGAGTTAATGAGGCCAATTAATCAGGAAGTCGAACAGAAATGAGGGAAGTAGAATGAACGCTTACTGGGTTCAGGCGAGTGACAGAACGAGGGAGAGGATTTTATTTTTTAGATTATTACTGGAAGCAGGGAAAAAAAAAAACCACTTAAGGCACATAAACGGGTCAGCTTCACTTTTAGCCCGTTTGGAGTCTGGAGCCGCTGAGAAATCGACCACAGAGGGTTCAGAGGAGACATCACACAGCATCTACACTCAATTCTTCCCGTTTCAGGAAGCCAGAAACCTGAACTTCTTGGGTCCGTTAGGTTTATTTGCACCTCATGAATATAACTGATAATCCCCGTTTCAACACGCCTGCACTGATCAGATCACTCAGTTTCACATTACTATGCACAGATTTGTTCATGTGGCCCGTAGAGGAAGCGCAGTCATCCTGCAGCGACACAACAGCAGTTATTGATTAAACGCTGCATTATGCATTGAGAACACTGCAAAGCTCAGCTTATTAGACCCGGACCTCTGTTCTACACCACATAAACACCGTAGTGCTGGGGGCTCACTGTCAGCACTCAGTCAGGCTGTTTTCCTAGATGACTGTAAGACTCCTCACTTTCCTTCGGTATTTAATCTGTCTGCGTTGGCTTTTAAAAGCAGCTTTAATTTGATGCTAATAACATACAAAATTATTTGAACAGTGCAGGAATCAACAATGACCGACACACATTAGTGTCAGAGGTCCAACAACATTGTCTTCAAAGTGTATTTCCCCAAATCCAGCCTTGGTCCTGAATTTCAGTCTAAAAGTCCCTCCAGTGAGCTACTGAGAACAGACTGTTTTCGTTTCTGTCCACGTCGACTCCAGGCCAGTCCCAGGGAGAAGAGCTTTCTGGTGTTTCAGATTAAGTTGTGTCCCTATAGCATCTCTTGTTGCTGCAAATAACATATGTTAAAAACCCGACGGAAATCTGTAGCCATCCTGACGAACATAGTTCATGGTCCCAGCTTTTGTGTGGAGTACAACATGCAGAAAGATGACATTTTATCCTCAAAGTTGAAAACTGGTGATCATTAGGATTAGTTTAAGCTCTTGAGAGCCGTTCCCAGACCACAGCGGTAGAAAAGGTTTATCAGTGACCATGGTCATGATGATGATATGACTTTGCCTTTACAGTCCTATCACATCAGCTGGTCGGCCTTTAAAATGATTCGGATCAAATTGAAGCTGCCTTTTAGTAACATGCTTCCACACACTGCTTTTCTTCACTTGAAGGTCCTTCAAGAGCCTCTTCCTAAACACATATCAGGGAGAACAACATCCTCAGTGATGGCCGACCTTCATCAGTTTCCAGGTCATAGGCCAATTTGAGAGGAAGCAGTATTACCAGAAGAAAAAAAAAACAGGATGAGAGTTAGAGAGGGAGGAAGGGAGGGAGAGAGAGGATTGGGGGACGAACGGAGGGATGACCTTCACACATGAGCTGGATCTGGAAGGGGGGGGCAAGGAGAAAGGAGAGGGGATAGGGCAGCTGTTGCCGGGCAACCAGCACAAGCACAGGCACGAGAAGACACGTGGCCGCCGGCCCCGCCGGCCACCTGACGTCGCAATGACCCGGCACAGAGCACAAAGTGCATCGCAATCACCCAGAGGGTCCTCCTGCGGCGGGCCACGCCCCTCTGTCATCAACTCCACTCGCCGGCGGAGGATTAGTCCTTATTTTAGTCTGCATGCTGCGCCTTTTCTCACACAATTAGACTCTTTGAGGCTCCCGCAAATGTGTGATAACGCGGCGCGGCGGGCGAAACCTGACAAGCACACAAACAGCTGATGGTGTCAGTGACGACTGAGGACGGTTTTCACTCACTGGGGTTTCTCAGCCTGTCCAGGGAGACGCTCACCATCACACTCTCATCTTACTTACACAATGTTCCGCTTCACTCAAAAAGCCCAGTGAAGCGCTGATCTAGTGGGACCCAAACTGTACTTAAAAATTTAATGGAGTACACCAGTGTTGATGGAAGTCTTCCTTCGTAACCGGGGCGGATGCATCAAGCTCACAAATGGTCACACCACTGTCATTAAATTGTATTTTTGAATACTTGCACTTGTATATTAGTGGTACTTCAGTACCTTTACATCACTTTTAGCACAATTTACATCATCTCCACCTAGCATTTTGCTAGATTGAGAATGATGAGTCAGAAAGTACAATTACACAATTTGATTTAATGACTAATCAAACTCTTTAATTTTCATTTTTCAAGCCGATTCTTTAATGGTTTTTTGGGAAAATGGGCTTTCAAGTTGGAAATGCCTGCTATTGAATTATATTAAATTACGACCATGAGTATTTAATAGTTACAAGAACTTTTTAAACTTGCGTACTTGATTATTTCAAACTGCCTTTGTGTGTAATTCAGGAACTAGAGCAATGCAACAGTCGTTGCTCTTGAGTATAAATTTTCAGCCCACTTAGATTAATGGTCATTGTGCATGATTACAAGTGTTTATTTGTTTTGTTTTGTTTTTTTTAAGGTGGATGCTTTATTCCTTTCATTGTGCACAACTCACATCATAAATAACACTCCTCCAGAATCGATAGAACATTTTGTATAATCAAATTAAAAATTAAATATTTTTTGTTTGTTGTTGTTTTTTTTTTTTTTAGCTTCCTCACTAATTTGTATCTGTGTCTTATGTTGCTTTTTGGCCATGGCTTCATTGCAAATAATACAAAATAATCGTCATCATCATCATCATGTGTGTCGGCCTCTTTAAGTGGAAAGGCACAAAGACGACTGTCTTAGGCGCACTTTTTTAAAAAGAATCTTTTTCACACCGATTTTTGGCTTGTAAGTAGTCCTGCACCGCGGGAGCACATAGACAGAAATGTGCAGAAATTCCAGGAATAGCGTGCTAAGACTTTTGTTAATGATTCGTCAATAATTGCAAAACACTGCGAAAAATTAACCAATTAAATCGGATGGTATTTTGGTGAAAAACACCAAATGGAGATGATACTAGTCAGCGAGTGGCAAGCACACAAAATGTAATCTGTAATTTTCTAGTTATGATTACTATTATAGGTGGCAGCCTTACCTTTAATATTTCTACTAATTTAACCGTTGATTGGCTTTGTTAATCGTTGTCATATATGTTATATTCACACAATACCTGAGACATGCTTTAAACAACAAATAAATCCTGTATGTGTCCGAAACAGGATTCACTTTGCAGAAGATGATGTTTGGCTGCAGATTGGATAAAATGAAGTCTGGACACTTGATATGAAGAGTGTTTCTGGAGATGGTGAGAACAGGTGGACTGAGACGGTGCAGTGTTTGAGCCAAGCATCATCATCATCATCGTCTTCGTCTGCAGTAACTTGTGCTGACGTTTAATTCCATGCTGAGAGCAAATGTTTGAATGTACCTACTGTAAAATGCTTAAACACACTTATCCACTCGAAGACGGTAAATATTCCACTAATGGCGGGCTTTGTGCTTCACTTCAGAGTCCTTCACAGCACAGAGGGTTTCTTTACCCCGCGCAGAAATAGACCGAAGGCTCTCCGAGGACGCGGGCAGAAAGACACAACCAGGACACCACCAGAAAAAAAGTGTGTGGATAAATTTACCGCATCAAAATACGATCAGGTTTTCAACGAGCGGTAACATGAGTCACACACTGACTCAGCAGCTTTATCCTCAGATGTCCACTTTGTCTGTTCAACATCCTGCTAATGAGCATGTCTTTTTTACCTGCTTCATTCAACATGAAGGCTCCTGCAGAGGTACGACACTAAGTTTGACTTCACGCTGTTAAATTACTCTGAATCGGAGGCAACAAGAGCTCCAACAAGCTTCAGCACGCCGTCTACATACATCATCTGAATATGCTGCTCATGCTTAAAAAAAATAACTAAACAGAGAATCGATCTGACGTGTCAGTGTGTATTTATGGATAGGGAAAGGCTCAGTATAAAGTAGATGGAAAATGTGGAAGTCTTAATGTTATGATGTGACACCGGTGTTTTCATGATCTTATTTTCAGCTGTTATTTTTTTTTTTTTTTTTTACAGGATGTTAGCAGATTTAGCTCGTAGCAGTTACAGGCAGACACACTGTTTGGTGGATATGGATGGGAATGGAAAACTGGTTCTTATGCAAGCTGCGTAACATGTGTGGCGACGTCATTCACCAGAGCAGCCAGCAGGAAACATGGCGCCCAAGTGGCACAGATGCTCAAAAGTTTGGTTGGATTTCCCGACAAAAGACATCAACAGGGACACTTGCATTCCTTGGAAAGTGGATATTTCATCAAAGGGAGGAAATACTTCTAGTAAGTAGTAAACATTTGCACACACAGCACGCCTTAAGTTTGAATGAATGTCAAGTTATCAATCAGCTCTTGAGTGAATCTCAACCCAGCAGCATCAGAGACTTTCTGGGGAAACCCCTGGCATCCCATCCAGAAGCCCTATAGGCTGTGGGCCTCTTAGGACCTCAATGTTGGTTTTGTAAGGTTATGTCACCTCTAAACCTAACAAAGCCGATGCTTATCACCTTGTTTGTTCTCATTTTCCAAATGAGAACTGAAACGTTAAGTAGAATCAAAAATAAAATCGGAGTCTTTAAAATTTTACATAAATGAGAGGTAAAATATAACAACAACATAATTACATTTTTTTAAATAAAAAAGAAAATAATAAAAGAGGAGAAGATTGCTAGAGCTATGACAGGTACAACACAGAAAACATCTTACTATAACATCTACTGAACCCCAAACTGCTCCGATTGGCAGTGACAGCGCCTTGCATGGCTGCAGCCTCCAATGGAGTGTGAATGTGTGTGTGAATGGGTGAATGTGATGAACTATGTAAAGCACTTTGGGGCTGTTCACACAGCTGAAAAAGTGCTATATAAGTGAATAAAAGTTTTGAGGAGCCAGCTGAGAAAACCTGTTACCATAAAGTCCTCCCAGTACAGGAATAGCACATCTGATAGTCCCGTGTTTATGAAGCGAAATACAGTGGATCAATTATGTGGGATATTTTTCACATCTCTCAGACACAATCTCGAGGCGTCGATCAGTTTTCACACAAGTCTGTGCGCAATGTCAAATTTGTACTCATCTTTATCTGTGCAAAGGTCAGAACCTGTGTCTTAAACAAGAAGTATACATACAAGAAAAACCCCAAACCAGGGTCTTCCTGCTGTGAGTCTGAAGAAGAAACTACTATACCACCGAGTGGCTGGTCTTAAACTCATCCATCGAGACACCAGAAAGAGCACCAGAGAGTTGACAGTCATTTTCTTTGTAGAGTCAGAAGTGGAGAGACATGCATGGAGGGTCCACAGAGAAAGAATCACACCAGTTATGTGGTAAAAGTCGTAGGAATCGGTCGATCAGACGCCCCCATAACAATGTTTCTGACACCAATCAGCAGTGAGTACAAATCCTTTCAAACACTTTCATGAAACACAACCGAACACCGAGTGTTAACTGGTAAAAAAACAAAACAAAAAAAAAAAAAACCCTGCAAGTTGCTAAGCAACGGACCAAGAGGAAGACTCGTCGGGTGAACATGGCTGCCACTTATGACTTCAGAAGCTAAATTATGTGTATCTGCCAACAGCGTGGCGGCCCAGTGCGGCTACAGTCTGCTGCTGAGGCGCAAGAGTTGGGTCCAGTTGAGCCGGATACACACCAACACATCCAACAACATTGGCGTACGCTCCCCATCCAGTCTCGCCTTAAAATCTCACCACCACTTTGTAACATCAAGCATTAAAACAGTGAGGATTATATTCCCCGACTTCACCAGCAGACTGAACAAATCTTTGCATTGCTTTGACGTTTTTATTATGATCGAAAATGAAAATAAAATGAGATTTTCTTGTTAAAAATTATAATATGAGTGTAATTGTTGTCGTCGTCGTCAAACTTTACTGTCTCTGATTTAGACACATGAAATCTATCAAGGCATTATACAGTAAAATGTGGATTTGTTGTACAGTCCAATTTGGTAAATAAACAAAAAAACATTTATTCAGTGTTTGGATAAAATAATCACAATATTCTCATTACATCCCACCAGTAGGAACACAATGTATTTAAAGATGTTCATAGTGTTTGTTGTAGTCAAGACTTGGCATGTGGGCTGCTATTGTTTTTTTTTGTTTTTTTTTTAATTGTCAGCCAAATTACATACTTTCATGCAAAGATGAGGACAAAGAAATGCACTTAGCATTATTCAGATATTTCAGCGTGTGGGCGTGAAAGATACAATGGACTCTTTTATACTTTCAGAGCGAGACAACATGTGAAATTTCTTCAGGTGATCAAATATTTTTACAGACAGCAATTTAGAAAAGCATAGTAATTTATGATTTTATCCAAAGTGGGAAGGTTCATTTTTTATAATATCCCATCAAATAATTAATTTGTAATTCAATTTATTGTTAAAAAACAAACAGTGATGTCAATGTATTGTGTGTATTTGCTGAAAAATAGTGCTAAAACAGCAAAAAAAAAAAAAAAAAAAAAAAAAAGAAAAACCCTACAGCGTTCCTTCCTCTGCCATAGTAAGCATTTTTCTCTTCCTTCAGATGAGCAGATGACCCATGAATGTATAATGGACTCGGACCGCGCAGCCCTGCACTCTCCACTTTACACGGCTGCACATCGTTCCACGTCAGTCAGCTAATCCTCCCACACTCAAACACACACATTCTCACACACCAACTTCTCAGTGCCCACTGCAGAAGAGGAAGAAGAACGTAATTAGACATAATGAGCGGCTTAAAGGCCAGCAGTGGGGGAAGCTGCCTACCTGCGTAGCCGTCAACCAGGATGCTTGAACGAGGACAGAGAGACGCTACAGGACCCCCATCGCTCCGGTAAACTTTATGTTCTTCAGTTCTGACTACAGGAAAGTCTTTCCTTTTTAAAATGTGACCTTTTATGGTTTTTGCAAGTAATGTTTATCCCTAGCAGGCCCAGTCTGCTGCACTGAGCTCATTTACATACGTACATTTATTAGCTCGACCTACTTTTATGCAACGACCGACACAAGTAGAAAGACCCAGCCTGCATTTTTAAGCTGTTTGGATCAGTTAATGTGGAACAAGTGTCTCAACCAGGCCTCTGATAAACAGATGTTTTCATTATCAGTTATTCTGCCAAACCATCCATCCATCCCACTGCAGGACTTGTTGCTTAATTCCGTTTTTTTTTTTTTTTTTTTTGCATGATCAATTGTTATGCATTTTAAACGCAGCCTCCATCAGACTGCCATGTGAACGTGATTGGACACATTTTTGAGCCCTAGAGCACAGAAGACGATGTAAAGTCACGCAGAGCACGCCGTTTACCGGAGTATTTTTGGACAGCCACACCAGTCAGCACCAGGATTGCCAGATGTGACTCACTGTTTCCAGCCCAAACAAAATAAAACCCACACACCTAAATAAAAACCAGCTCAAATCTCAGCCTGTTTAGGAATCATGTTAAAAGTATTATATGTGTAATAAAGAACACACCATAAACACACAAATGCACAAAATAAACAAAGTTAAAAGGTAAGAGAGTTGGCTTCTCAATTGGGGGATACCAGCCATATCTGGCAACAGTGGTTGATTGAAGATGAGCCGACAAAATCTAGAATATTACGAGGGAAAGAAGAAGGAGAATGAGGTAAAAAGAGAGCTCAGCTTTTCACAGCTTTTGGCGGGGACGCTTCTTTCTGCGCTTATCCGTGACGTCAGTCACACGTCAATGACAAAGCAGTCGCACGTAGAAAAACATCCTTATTGGTAGCACATAGGGTGGATGCCTGGGTCTGGTGTGAAAAAATTGGAATTGCAGGTTTCTCACTGTCACAAAACAGGTTGGATATGAGTCACTGTGAGAAAAACATTTGAACTGGGCCACTTTTCCATGCAGTGTGAACCAGGCCTTGCAGGGGTGGGCAAACTCCGTCCTCGAGTGCCGGCGTCCTGCAGGGTTTAGGGCTCTCCCAGTTGCAACACAGCTGATTGCAATAAGGGGCTCGCTATTGGGCTTCTTCACAACCTTGGTGATGACATCATCCTTAGAATCAGGTACGCTGAAGCAGGGAGAGCTAAAACCTGCAGGACGCCGGCCCTCGAGGACCGAGTTTGACCACCCCTGCCTTAGAGTCACCAATTGACTTTGAACTTTGAGAACCGTCGGAAGGAAACGTTGATGAAAGGAGATGTGTGAGCCCAAGGGTTGCAACGGGGTGGAACATTTCTTATAAAATTTCCAAGGGAAGCTAAGCTGGGGAATTTTGGAACTATTCCTTATATTTGATTATGTTTTGTCACTTCATCGATGCAGAATTGTCTACGTTGGAATGCATGATTAAATTCAACATCCCTAACATATGCACATACATTACATGTGATATTTGCAAAATAAACATTAGTAATACATATATTACAACATAATGTCATCAAAACTTACATTACTTAGTGTAGTCCTTGAAAGTGTGATCCAGGATTCTATAAGTCATCTGTTCATGTGATGGAGGAATGCACAGTGCATGTAGGAGGCGTGTTCAAACTCCAATTTAGCAAATTCCTGGTTTGTTCCCATAACTTCCCATTAATTCCCATGAAAAGTTTACAACTTTGGAAATTCACAGAATTTTGCAACCCTGGGGAACACTAATCACTACACCACCATTTAGTAATCTGATAACTGGTCATCAGAAAAACTAATTGTTTCATCTGACAAAGGTCAGAAACAGTACAAGAGATCAAATTTTGAAGAACATAAACTGTTCTATAATAAATAAAAATAAATAAATAAATAAAACTATAATCCAGACTTTGAAAGTTATTTTTAATAATGAGACAAAAATACAATAGTTGGAAAGATCAGATTATTGTTATTCATGTGCTTCCATAACCAAAATAGCATCACTGAACTATCTCAGCTCCTCCAGTACAGTATGTACAGCAGTGAGACGGAGCACAGTGATGATGCTTTGCTCTGTTCGCTTTCTATCAGGGGAGTTCAGCCCTGCCCAGGACGAGCCTGCATAGAAACAGGCCACGACAACACACTCAGGAAGATCCACTTACAGCTGAAACACCCTCAGTCTAACAGTATTTATTGTCTCAGTTAGGAGCATAAGTGCGTAGATTTATGGTAATAAATGTAGCGTCTGTGTAGTGTTGCTTCACGAGAAATACAGCAGCTCGGAGACTTTCCTCTGAGCAGATGTATCGCCAGGATTTGTTTATACCATACAATCCATCACACAGAGTTATGGCCCGCTAACGTAACACGTCACGCGTCAGATTTTATGCAAGAGTCCTTATGGACACGACGTCCGTGTGTCCTTTCAAGAGTCTGTCAGCCTCCACTCAGCTTTACTCCGTCTGAAGGTTCGATATGTATTAAAACTGGAACTGTGAAAGTGAAGTGAAAATATGACCATCTGAAAAACTCTATTGTCAATCAGTCAGAAGATAAGCGAAGATAAACGACTTTGGCCTTTTCAAGTCTTGTGCTCATTTTGACTATAACTATCCTGATGTAATATGTGCTGCATTATGATGATGATGATGATGATGATGATGATGATGATGATGATTATTATAATATCATCTTAATGTGGAAAAGTTTTATTCTAAAAATCAATTTAATTATTTCTTTAAGAGTAAGACATGAAACTTGTTGTGACTAATGGAAAGTATTTTTATTAAATAAAGAAATTGAACTTGTAATACCACAAGAATGTGATTTCATTGTGAAGGACACACACCACTGACTTACTTCATCCATCCATTCATTCATTGACAGTAAGACATCAGTTTGTAATCATTATGTAATCAAAGTTATTGTTATGAAATGGATCACTTCAAAGACTGTATATATGGACTTAAGAACCTCAATCCACTACAATGGGCCATTGAGGTACTTTGTTTAAGTGTGTTTTATGCATATTTCTACTGCCGAACTGGATCTTGTACATGTCTGAACTTATGGTATAAGTTTTTTCCACAACATTTATCACGGCGGTGTAAGACGCAAAGGCTTACAGCTGGTTTAAACGCCTGTTTCAGCGAACCAACCTAGATAATAAATCCAGCCAGAATTTTAAAAGTTACCGAAAGATATCATTCTCATTAAGTTCAGTCGACGTTACGTGAGTTAGTGGGAGGAAGATGCTCTATAATATGAATGCAGAGATTTAGGAACTAACTACAAGAAGAAGAAGTACCAGAAAGCAAAATGGCTGTGATAAAGTATCAACATGCAGACAGCATTTTAGCTTTCTAGTGTGTTTCAGGCTGCTATTCCATCACAGGTACTAAGAATACATTTCTCCTTCCTGTCACGAGGACCGAGTTACATCAAGATTAACGAGATGCTCTTTCTCCTGTAAATAGGAGTTTTGTGAAATAGTGGATGTGAAGAAAACAGCTTAGGGTAATGCTAATGCTAACAGTCAGATTATTATGAGATAGTCCGGGACTCAGTTCACTTCAGAAGGAGGGGAGTCGAGAATTTTCACATTCACTTTTGAAAGCGGATCAATTACACCAGCTGCTGGTTTAGTGGCGCTGCCGCCTGAAAAAAAAAACAAAACACTTATCTTTGAGGAAGCAAAGAAGAAACACGGCTCATTGACTGGTCGAGACCGACACCGGAAGTTCCACCATGGTGGCTAGGCTAGGTAGCTCAAAGCGAATGGATAGCCACAAACAACTGTCATATATAATTTTCAGACCAGATATCAATGAGAGTCTCTCTCACTACCTCTTCCTCACTACTCCACGCCTGCTCTTCGAGATATTTTCCACTTTTTCTTTCTGCATCTACTACTTCTGATTCGGGTCTCCCCCCGCTTGCTAGAAAGGCCATTTGGAAACGAACTGAGACCCATGTTTTCAAGTGGACCAGAGATCGCTTGTTTGCTCCGGTTCTGAGTTGGTGGGCTTGTTCACGTTGCCCAAACGAAATGTTTTTTTTCTCTGAAGAGAATTCTGGTCAAACAGGGGAATGTGAACAAGCCCTCACACAGAGACAAAAGTAAAAAGCAGCCTGAAACTTCAATAACTGTTCTCGGATTCATTAATGATCGGTCAGTTTCAGGTATTGAAAACGACACACCATCAGAGACCACGTGGCCTTCGCTGTCCACACAACATGAGGGATTCAATCAGCAGCCAGACTGAGAAAAGGTGTGAATGCAGTTTGCCCAGAGACAAGCCTGTGCATCCAGCACATGCGTCTGGGGAAACAGTGGCTAACCCAATTACGTCTGCGTCCATTGCAGCTCCAGACGCGAGGCTGATGTGCAGCGCAAATCGCTTTCATATAAAACAGATCCTATCAGGACGCAGAGCGGCGGCGAGGGTTACAGCTCCGTAATACTTTCTGCCCTTGCCACTGGCTTTGTTACGCTTTGATTAAGCAGTTTTTAGCACTTAAGTGTGAAACACGAGGTTAAAAGCTGTGTGAAATTAATCAGACAAAAGGAAGTGAATGGTCAGGAAGGCGGTGATGTTTGTCTGAAGGTCATTATTCAGCTAAACTCTTTATAATCCTCAGGAAACTTTTATTCTTTCTCAACACAGACATTATAACACCTCCCCTCCATGTTAGTTTAGTTTTTTCAGTACTGCTGATATCACGTATTGTTCAAAATGCGAAGTGAGTTGGTTCAGAATAGATGAGGTGCTACCTTTCCAGTATACAGCAGTGAGGTGAAACAACAGTTATAACAAAAGCACTAGCTGATGACAATGCTAACATGAAGCAGTTCAACTGCTTTCATGTTCTGCTAAAGTTTCTAACAACAAACTCACAAATTGTAACTAATATTGCTAATTTGAAGTGATAAATAACTCGCGGAAAACTGCAAAAAAGTAGAAGTGTTGTTTTCAACACTAGCTGCGTTTATATGGTCACTTTTTTATCAATGTGATAGATTTTTTTTTTCCCAATTTCTAGGATCAGACTGTTTACATGAACATTGACTAAAGTATACAGAATTTTGAACCAGTTTCTATGGATC
Source organism: Parablennius parvicornis (assembly GCA_900302745.1). NCBI lineage: Eukaryota > Metazoa > Chordata > Actinopteri > Blenniiformes > Blenniidae > Parablennius > Parablennius parvicornis. Next base: position 2,122 of record OMNM01061075.1, on the reverse strand, counting down.
AAGATGTGACGTAGCTAAATTCAGTGAGTCATATCCCATAATGCTTTGCACTATGACGTTTGCCGTTTGTAACATGCGCACAGAATCGAAAAAACTTTATTTAAGTCAAGCCGGTCAATTATTTTAAAGACTTTAATATGTTTGAAAGGATTTGAAAGGATCAGTTGTGCTTTGCTCCAAACACCGGCGTGTGAACGCGGTCCCGTCACAACGTCACGTGAACAGAAACGCACACAAAGCCCCGACTGTAGGAAGCAACCTGAAGTGACGTTTACGTAGACTTTGACGGGATCAGAACCCGGACTACAGCAGCTCCTACAATTCCATCGTTATTTTAATCAGATGGTGCAAATATGATCTGGTCAGCATTTATTTGGATTACTTTTGGTCCATGTAACCACAACTACTGTGTATAAACACAATACTGTGGTTTAATTTAATAGCATTTCGAGGACTTTATTTCCACTTTTATATGCAAGCAATGTACCGCAATGCTGATCCTACTTTATTAGATTATCTATGTTCTTAGGTTCTAAATGGAAACATGGTGTTGAACAATATCAAACCCCTTTTTAAAGCGTATTCAACTCAATTTGAAATGGGTGGTCATAACATGTTGAGTTTCCTAGTAGATTAGAGCGGCAAAGCTTGTTTAATGAACAGTGTTTATTTATATTTGATTGTTTGCACTCAAAAAGCCATTGTCAACATAAATGCACAGTCTCCTTCATATAAAATATAAGTGGACAACCAGAGTGATCCTGTCAGCACCCAAACACAGCAAGGACTTTTGGCGAAGGACCAGCACTCACCTTTTCAATCTTGTCCAGCCATTCTTTGTTCTGGGCCAGCTCGGCCATGAAGGCCTGGTGCTTCAGCCATTTCTTGTGGAGCTTCTGGGTCTCGTCTCGGCTGCCGTCCCTCGCCATCAGCATCTTCTCGCACACCCAGTCGCCCAGCTGGTGACGGAGAGAACGAAGGAGAGAGACGGAGAGAGAGAGGGGTGTGAATGTAAACTGCTGCAAGTGTGGGACGGCTGGTGTGTGACTCTCTCATACATACAACAGAGTTCATCATAAAACTGGGTCAAGTTCAAAGGAAAACACAAGTCTGATTACATAAGAGACACACATTTATACCACATTGGATCATATTACACACATGTATGTTTTCAGTGGCTTCTGCGGTGTGAAAATAAATAAATAAATAAAGCCAGCTCACCGGAGATAAACAGAACATATGGTGGGAATTGCAAGGTCAAACACACAGATGTTAATATTTAATGACGCATACGAGGCACATGTAGCCAGACACACGTGTACCAACAAGTATGGCGGCTGGGCTTCACATGTGCACACAACAGACCCCCGTGTCTACAGCATCAACATACCGCACACAGTAAACAACCACCCCCTCCACACACACACACACACATACACACACACAAACACATATGTGCGTGTCAAAACACCTAACGATAGCATCACCAAAATAATTCAGGTCAGCATCAGCACCCTCGTCTCTCACCGCATCCAACAGCCTCATACCTGCACGCAACACCTCCACCTGCACCTCCAGCGCCCGCTAACAGTCCCACTGTGAGGAGAATGAGCGGATTACCGGCAGCGCTCAAAGGGAGCAGCCCGCCGGGTCGTGGCAGCTGCGATCAGCCGCCGGTATCCGCATCCTTGCTGTTCTGCTGTCACACACACACACACGGCAAAAAAGAACGCTCCTCGCCGCAGACTCACATGGAGGAAGGAGAACCATGAGCGGAACGACAGAAAAAGAGAGAGAGAGAGAGAGAGAGAGAGAGAGAGAGAGAGAGCGCAAAACGGAAAGCCAGCGACGCGAAGGTGAGAGGAAGACGCCAGGCAGGAGAGTAAATAACAATACTGGAGGCAAGAGGCAGACTGGAGACTTCCAACTGAAGCTGTGCTGCCCTCTTCTCTCTCTCTCTCGCTCTGTCTTTCTGTCTCTCTCTCTCTCTCTCTCTGCTGGGCACTCGTTGTACGAGGAGCGAGGGGAGGGGTGGAGGCGGATCAGTGACGAGCTAAAGAAAAAATAAATGAGGATGACTTGGAGAGGAAAAAAAAAACCCCTCCTCCCCCAAAACAATAAA
>OMNM01061074.1:0-13442 GCA_900302745.1 Parablennius parvicornis | reverse complement strand
GAAAGAGGTGTTTTCTCATTTCAAAATGTTTGGAGGCAGAATCCTACCATGAAAGAAGGAGAGTTAAAAGATCAAACCTCTCCTTTTGTGAACGCCAACACACTTCATCCACGTGGACGATGGAAGGAGTTTGAGAGACACCTCTTGTTATTCAGCTAAAAAGAATGCGAGCACATCGGCTTCCACACAACATGTGTGCCACGCTGGACTTGCATACTTCAGCAGTGACTTCCTCCAACACACACACACACACACATACACACAAAGAGGATGTGGACATCCCATGCAGCTGTGAGTCAGTTGCTCCACTCCTAACCGCACAGAAACTGTCTAAACTGGAGACATTATGCGTTTGCACATCCTCCACGTCCAGGGAGATCCATCTGGAAAAGCCGACATAAGTCCTGCTGAGTGCATCAAACCACCTGGGATGTTTGAGAGGTTGAGTGAGATGACCCACAGTAGCTCCTGTTCCAGTTACGGCTTGAAGTGTCACATTGAAAACAAAGAACAAGGTTGGGATTTGGCGACCCAGTGGATGAACAGTCGGGCCATATATCACACGGGTTAGAATTCCTTGAGCAGCAGGCGAGAACTTTAGAGCAGGTCAGGAAGTGAATGATGTGTTTACAATTGCAATTGGAAATGAACTAAGTAAAGACTGCATGACATGAGGCTTTCTTGACTCTTCATACAAAACTATAAAGTGCAGGCTTAAAACCACCGACATCATAAACACGACATTAAAGTCACAAACACTAAGGCTCTCTTTACACAACAACGTTTCAAGTGAAAAAGTATCGTTTTTGCATTTTTGTTTCAGAAAAGTTTCACATTTCCACCACCCCAATTTCAAAACTATGTCTGTAGTTAGCATACCGAGGCTCCATTTGAAGCAGACCATGTATACCATGGTCTGCAGAAAACAATACACTATAAACATTAAAAATAGCGATACACAGACATTCGCATGTACAAACAGCAAAGTTAGATTGCTATTCAGAGTGACACTTGACTATGAAATTACCAAGTCTCACTAGAATATGGAGTAGCAGTTATGACACTCTGGTTGCCGCCATTGTTGTTATTGTCAATCTACTCACAGACATATCCAATGTTTTGTGCCGAGCTAATAAAAGGAAAATAAAAGTGTATTTGTTCCTTCAGTGATTTAGAAGCAGCACTGTAACCTACCCGGGAGCATTTTTCCCCAAGAATCCTGTTCTTCGCTCCAATATGAGCACACTGGGGTAAATCAGAACACTCGACTACAATAACCAAGCAAGAAATCCAGCAGTCTCCAGTAAATAAATATACAATATATACTTTTCCACTCAAGCCTCCGATATGTTAAGTGTGGTTGGACAAAAGAACCAGGGGTTGATCTGTGAGTCTATAAATCTATAAATCAAGCAGTTAACTTGTGTGGCTCGGGCATCTTTAATAACATTAGGATTCAGCTGTGAACAAATTGGGACAAGGCTTCTCCAATGACACTTGAATGTCAAATACCATTAATAGCCACTGTTTTCACCTGTTCTCACGCGAGTGTGCCCACTGGTTATACAGCCCAATGAACCAGTTATCCCACATCTCCTACCATCACCATGTTTGGACATTCGGCATTAATGCATGGGTCTCTTTGCAAGAGATTAAAAAACATTGACATAACTATGAATCCTCTTCAACTCAGCTGCTGAATTCCTTTAAAACAGTGACATTTGTGAGGGAGCCAGGTGGCATCTGCTGTGACCTGTATGTGGAGAAAGACATATTAATATTGCACAACTGTCCCAAGATGTAACAAGCTGAGCAGTGACCTATCCGCATGACTTGGCTTGAGCCTTCGGAAGTAACAGCTACCAACAATACTGACCTTGACTTTTGTATTGTTTGGCAACAGTTAGATACGCTTGATTTATTTTAGTTTCTTTGGTACAAATCTGCCGTAACTTGGAAGAAATCTGTTGAAACTAAAAGTATCTAAACATTGGATGAAAACACAGGCTGTCCAGGACTTTCTGGGTAGTTAGGTCCAGATGGTTATTTGATACACCTGCACCCATCAGCTGTGAAAAACCACCCCAGCAGTGGCTCAAGGTGCCAAGGTGTCAGGAAAAGCTTGCCAGGCATTAAGTTAGTCCTCCTGGGCCAGAGAAAGTGAGCCCTGGGTGAAACAGCTCTTATGCAACATCCGAGCAGAGATCATATCTTGGCATAAGCAGAGGAAACAGAACAAGCAGCAAGAGAAAATCCTATTCAACTATAGTGAGAAGTCCAGAAAGGTTACTCAAGTCTTAGGGCGTCCGGAGGGTGCTGCAAAAATAAGCAAGCCCACACACAGGCCTGACTACTGCATCCTGGGCGATACACCACTTTTCTTTGGCTCACATTAAGGATGTGATGTGTGTTTTACACCATTTTGCTGCAGTTTCACAGGCGTAGACTGCAAAAGCTGATTCAATTGATAAAATTTTCTTACAGCTACTGTTCCCCCTCCTCCCCCTTATCTTGAGATGTGTCACAATGAGGTCCTTCGCTCACACACCCTTTTCCCTTTAACAATGGAGTCCTGTCAGCCAAATAAGCCTTGACGATGATATCGCCTCAGGAAACAGGTTATTTAGATACATTTGCCTCTTTGGGGAGAAAAAAGTCTTTCAAAAGAGGCTTTAATTGAGCATGTTCACTGTGTGGATTCCAAGGACCTAAAGCAATCAGGATCCCAGTCTCTGTTTACCGTGGCGGAACGCCAAATGACTGAACCAACATGGCATAGGACCTGAAGACTGAGAATGGGAGAAAAGAGCTTATCTCCTCCCCGAGATCAAACCATCGACAGTTTAGGTGGGGAGGGTGCTGGACAGGGAGAGGAGCGCTAATGAGCCTGAAAATGTTCCCTGACCAAACACGAATACAACAGGCCACTGAAGACCCTCCTAAAAGCACTTCACGTCTGTCACAAAGCCCAGGAAACCGCACGAAATAAGGGTACAGCGTGTACCACGCAGTTCAGTGGAGCGAGCTCCTGAGCTAGCAGAAGAAGGGAAACAACATCAATATCGTGTAAGCGTACCACAATTTTGTGCTCTAATGACTGATATGTGGCTGCTAAAGGTGAGACTGTGATGAATGGACTCAAGGATATGAATAGATGCATGTATGGTCAGTGATGGATTTATGTGCATCACAACATTTATTTCTATCTGCACTTAGTAATGTTGTAACAAGAAGATTTATGATTTACCATCTTCTGTAAAAAGAGAAAAAAAAAACTCCCCAGGATAGTGAGTGGACAATGGTATACTGCAGAACCTGAGACAGTTTTAGCTTTATCCAGAAACAAAAACAAAGTCAATCTCCACCCACTGATGAGCAGGTGGGATGTGTTGGAGTAAAAGTGTACTTACAATTTGCTCCATCCATCACGAGGAGACAATGCAAGACACATGGCGCCAAGCGAACATCACAGCAGCGAGTACTTTGGCCGATAGCGCCAGCTGTGTTTGCCTTTCCAATAGAGGCATGGATAGTGAGTGGGACCTTATGGCTACTGGACCAAACTAGGGCAGATCAATCACAATTTCTATTGTTGTAGGGGTTGACCTGTAAGCAGGCTTAAAGTAAGGAGGTGGGGGTGGAGAATGGGGTATTTCCATACAAACAGGGCTGTTGATTGCCTGATGAATGTGCCACCACGCGTCAACGTTTGAAGAAGGAAGAAGTAAACACAGGGTTTTGCTGCACACATCAGAGATGTGATTTAATTTGACTGTAATTTGAACAGTAGTGTACACACAGTACCAATGTTGAGCATGAAAACGCTTCTGAGCATAAAAGATCAAACAAGCTCCAGACGGATTTTCTGCAGCACTGGGATTCTGGAGAAATCGAGTCTCATAACTAGATCAATACAATTCCAAAAAGCATCTGCGCAGAGAGCTTCCACTGTTTTCCATTGTTCATACATAATCAAACTATTTCTTGAATATCTCCAGGACGTAAATCACTTGGTAGGGTAAAACATGCTGAGACAGCACCTCCACCAGACTGAAATATTGTATGTCGTCTGGAAAGCTCACAGGAATTACATGCACTGCTACTCAACTGCTGCCATGGGAGCCTTTTTCCTACACGTGCACCAATCGGCGCAATGATTTATACCACCATCAATAAAAGAGCTGTAACGGCATGTCTCGCAGTTATTTCTTGGGGGTTAATTAAAGTCTGAATCACAAAAGAAGTGGTCTGGCTATTGTTAAAGTGCTCCCTCGCCCTGTTCTTCACCGACACCCCAATCATCCACTGGGTAACTGTAATGCATCGTTTCACACGGCGTTAAATGCGTCAGCTTTCCTTGAATCTTCATTGTATTTGTGAAGCTGGGAGGCCATACTTTAGCAGGTGACTCAGAAGCGGTTCAGGTCCGTGCATTAATCTCCTCAAAGGGCCGGGAGCCACCAACGCTGAGAGGGGCATGAATGGGCGCATCGGTTCAGCCGGGGTGTCGCTCTGCTGAGCTGGACAGAAGGTTCCTGTACGCGGGGCAGAGCGGGGGATCTCGAGCTGGAGTGCACACAAGAAAGTGCAGCTGAATGAACAAATCCTTCAAAGTGGCTGTGAGTGTGTCCAACAATGGTGGCCACAGCATAACAAGTTAAATTGAGAATCACTGAATTATGCAGCACACGAGGTACACAGTGTGTCCTTTTGGGTGCTTTTCTTGGAGTCCAGTTAATTTTTGTCAAAAACCGCCACTACAATACAGAAAGGGGTAGCGTCAGTCAGTGCTGTGTTGGTTTAAGCTCTCCAACCGGTAGTCAGACTCATCCAGACGAAAATCAAACCCACAGGCATATTTGCCTTGGGGTCGGCATCTCGGCAAGCAAATGAGAAGTCTCAGCCAAGACGCTGTCAACACCAGCTTTTAGTTCACCTGCTTTTAATAGCAACCACTCGAGACGCCGCCGAACATACGCTACCACCAAACACGATGAAGGCCAAATATAATCTCAACCACAACAGTGAGGAAATAGTAACACACAGGCCACCATTACGCCTCCTCAATTTACTGAAAAAAAGCAGCACAGAGACGACTCTAGATCCTGATCATGGAAGTAAAAAATGGCATCTAAATGACTTATCTATTTGGAATCCTCTTGTGTTCATCATGTGGAGCTCCTGTGGTCTTCCCCACGCAGAGCCCCGCTACATAAAGACAGCGAAAGGCCTTCATCCCGTGTGACAATAGGCACAGATGTTACTCGTGCCTGATAAGTCACATGCACGTCACCTTATATGGAGAAAAATGTGGCGGGTTGAAGACATGAAACATTGGCGTTTCTCAGCCGGCAAGCTTCAGAATTAACGACGACTGGGCGCTCACACACAGCCCGCGGAGAAGGAAACGATTCCGAGCTTCATGGCTGATGAGGAAAAACTGCTCCCGCATAGCATCAAAGCAGCCGAGATAAGAGGAGTCAACAGTGAGACTGTTGTTCTTTACATAACTTTACAAAAGTAACACACAGCATATCAAGTGACATCAAAACAGATTGTTTTCATGAGGGAAGTTCCAGCGGTAATTATGTCACGGTTTCACAATGTTACTGAGCCCTCAAGACTTAAATTAGGCGGGTGAGGAGCTGCCTGTGAAGCAACTCTGTGCCACCCAAAGAGAAAAGATGGTAGCTGTGGGTCCTCCTACTCCTTTTTTATTTTTTTTTCTGATAAACAACTTTGACAAGAGACGATCCTGCCAGCCAAGAAGCATAACTCCTAACTCGTGGCACACAAAGGGAAAACAAGCAAAAGCATCACATGTTTTCCACTAAAAGGAAATTACGCAGGCCACACTCAATCAGCATCAGTCTGGTTCGAGACCCCGGTTCCAAACCAAGGAAAAACAGAATAGTAAAAACATAATGTTCCTTGTGGAGAAGCTTTTTTTTTTTTTTTCCCCTTTTTCTTTTTGAGCCGCAAAAATGCTAAACCGCAAAGGCCAAACTATGCACATGGTGCTTCTGACCCGGGGCTTTTTTGTGTCTGATTGCTCACTAAAACAAACAGGGCACACACACACATGAAAACAAGGGAGATTATGAAAGTAAATAACTTTTCTTCTTTATAGTCCATTAAACTAATCACACAGCATGTTCCTGCTGCAGAGAACTAAACAAAACAAATGTGTATCGTTGGGATCTTACGGCGGGTTTCAAAGCAGGGGGTGCCGCAGTAGGAAAAATCTGGTGGTCGAGGGGAGGCCTTTTCCCAGCACCTATTTTTTCTGGTTTGCCCTGCAATTGAGAAACCAGGATGAGTGTATCCTGTAACGATGTTCGTGTTCGTACGTTTGAATATATGCAAAATGCCTCCCATACCAATAATGGCATGACTTCCAACCAACATGCAACACTGTAGCAGAAATCTTTGCACAAGTCATTGAAACAGATGAAAAAAAAAAAAGGCTACATACTCCAAAAATAACTTTGTTTATACTAACAGGTCACACTGAGGGCAGCCATCGTGAAACTAGAACTCAGTCACCTGAAGCTGTTCTGAGTTTAAAGTTAATCAAACAGAAATAAAAATCTTTAAAATATACATCCCCTAAAAAGGTATCACTTTCGCACAGAGAATAAACAAATACACGAAAACAAGCCCATGACCACTCAATTCTAACACGCAGTTGCCAAAATCGACCACACCAAAGTGGTTATGTTTACAAACAAACCGGAATTTGAATCCATCAAATTGTGTTTATGTCTTGCAAACTGATGTCTTCTTCGTAAACCTGAGTGCATGGGCTTCTGGGATATTAAAGATGGCGTCGTGGAGGCTCAAGTGAAAAAAACTAAACAATAACATTTGACCGATTTAGCCCTCCAAACAAGCCAAACTTTCTCAAAGAAAGACTTTTCAAGCCTCAAGAATTATCTTAAATGTTGTGAAACTGACCGTTGATCGTTTTTCCAGCTGCAAACTGAGATCTCGCGAGATAGTACACAAACGGGATCTTGTGCACACAACGCCTTGGGCAACTTTGTAGTTTTACGTGATGCTAAGATTTCAACATACCCGTGGCTGTTTCACAAAATCGAAATGGTGGAGATACACATTTGTATGAGTGTAATGATGAATTTCCTTCAGAAAAGTACTGACAACGTATTAGAGATGTACATCACCAACTAAATTTGTGTGGATTTTGGTAGAGTACCTTTAACGTGAGAATACAGAGCTGAAGGAGGCGGATCTTGTATTACTTCCAATAGGACTCCTAAAGTCAGAAACTTATTATATCAAAGTATGGGTTTTTGAACTGGAATATTATAAATATAGAGGAGTGGTGGAAAAATCTGGATTATTAAGCTTTTGTGCAAATGAGAAGCATAGAACTCATGATAGTTGCAGACTACGCATCAAGAATTTCACTAGCTTTTTATTGCCTATAGAGTTCTACAGTAATATCTTGACACGTGAGACTTCGGGGCAGATTGTGGGTCAAACTCTGTAAGATGTATATTGCACACATACACGCAACACCAGTTTCAATCATCATTAGTCACACTAATTACCAGATCAAGATTGGACTTTTATGCCAACATATGGCAGCAAGGTTATTGGACAGACTCCAACAAGAGGCATCACCCAGATCAATGAGCAGCCCAGTCAAACATTAGCCTGTGTTTTTATTACCATTACAGCCTTTTTTGTGAATATCGTGCAAAGGTAGCAGGACAGCCTGACTGACACCTCCCATATGTGTGGTGCATTGTTGCCATGACGGAGGGCCTTGAAAAGACCAAAAGGCACCGCATCCCCCGGCCCTTCCTTCTCATCAATACAGAATCTGTTTGCTCTGGGCTGGGCCTCCTCTCCATGGGGTCCCAGGACCCTTTTGTTGCTTCTGTGTGCAGCTAGAGAGCCCTTCCACCCCAGCACACGGCCAGACAACAATACAAGTGGAGGGTAAATCACAACCAAAACACATCAGAGCATAGCCAGGTGCTTAGAGGAATGACCGATTCTCCCAATCTCTCTGTCCATAAATCAGCGGGAAGAAAGAAGCAATAAGCAGCTTGTCCAACCCTGCTGGGGGCTGCAGTTTAAACGTGTGTACACTCTTCATTGACACACTGTGTCACAAAGAATTATGTTCCACGGAGTTTGTGGGGGAATGTGTATTTTAGCAAAGAACCTGAACGAAGCACTCTCAGTGGCAGCTTTAATATCTGATTACTACATAAGAAGGAACGGGTCACTCTGTGTTATCAGACTCCTTTTAATACAATGGTCGAAACTAACAATACAACTCATTACATTCATTTCTAAAGGGTTTTTAGTCGCACAGTTGTTGCCACTTTGCACATATTACATTAAAAACAACGATTCATAGAGAAGTCTAAGGGGAATGAATGCAAAACATATCAAAACTTTTCTCCAACTGAGAAAAAACTGTTGGAACTGAGTTTAATTGGAAATTAAAGATGCGCGTAAAAGCGCACTAAGGAGCGGAGTCCTTTAAAAGCAGCGTGACTGGAGTAAGTTCGCCTGCAACTTACCCGGCTTAATATTTCCTCTCAAGAAGCGTTACTTCCCCGCAGCATGCACATTCCCCCTTCATCCGAGCCTTCAGATTTCACGCGGTTGCATTAATAAGACGCAGAAAGGGTGGATAGCTTTCTCCTTTTTTTTTTTCTACGACTCCCTCCGTTTCCAGAGCAGACGATCCCGGGACGGAGAGCCAAGAGACTGCGGACTCCTCCCAGACAATGTGGGGTTAAACTCCTCCTTCCCACGGACACCGAGGAGGGAGAATGAGGAGGTGGGCGGCTCAACGCTTCGACATAACATGGAGAATGACCAGCCGATTGTTAGTAAAGCTTACATTTATGCGGGTGTTTCCTAACGATGGATCGTGGATCTTTCCTCGGGTTTTTACGCATAATAGTTTTATTTACAAAAGGAGTTCCATTGATGTAAAACATGAAGAGTTCAATTCAGCGCGTGAAAAGAAGCGTCTCCTCCTGTCTGAATAAAGAAAATGTCCTTTTCCCCCCTCTTTGGTATCTGTTTTATAACTCCAACATCAAGGTGCAGGTTAATGCAGACTCACAAGAAGCTTCAGATCTCATAAATACTGTCTTCAATGTTGCTGAATGAAAACTGTGACCTTGTTTACACGAAAAAGATCCATTGAAACTGCATTGTTGGGGGTTTTTTTGTTGTTGTTTTTTTATTTTAGAAAAGCTTTGCCTTCAGAAATCAATATTTTGATAATAATTCCTCCCACAGAACATAAAAACAGCGTTGTTTATCACTAGTTGGAGCTGTGTGCACACTCAGGCGCATCTTCACAGCATATGCACTACTCAACATGTCAAATCAAGAACAACATTACCAGTCTGCAAAGTTTGTTTCACATCACTGAGGACTTCAAGCTCTGAAGCAGCTGGAAAGCACCATGATGGTGCATTCATAAGTATATTGATTTTTAAAGAGGAGGACATATGATCCGGTTTCAAGATGCTTGAGTGGTTCTCAAAGTGTATTCAAAGGTGCATTATAATATTAATGCATTCAAAGTGCTTTGTGTGAATAGAAAATTCACTCAGGCCTATATAACAGAAAGGATATCTCTCTTTAATCAAATACACACATTCAAATAGGCTTCTAAGATTTTACTCAACTTGCTTTATTATGCTTGAAATATTGTTCACCCACAATTAAACGGTACAAAAATAACCTATAAATCTCTCAAACAAACTGATAGAAATAATTCCTTGTTTCCATAGAAAAATATATAAAACTTCTCTTTTCAAGTCTTACTTGACAACTGAGTACAAGTGTTTTGGAAATGGATTCATGAACATTCAAGTTTAAAAGATAAAATTATGTCTGTACTATATTCTTTGGTTTTTCTTTGTCCATACGAGCTTTGCGGTCACTGCCATATTTGTTACACACCACGTGGTGCACGCTGCCTCCTCCCAACCAGGACGTCAAATAGGGAAGTTATTCTTCAAAACGCAGCACCAGTGGTTTGATGCATATCTTCAAATGCTCAAACTGTTTGCTATAAGCCTGGACATGTACCACATTCAAATTTAATGTGGATTCATTGTGACCTCCTTTTTTTTCTTTTTTTTTTTCCTGAGTGCTTGTACAGAAGAATAAAAAAAATACTTGTAGAAATTTTGAGGGATTTTGAAAAATGAAACCACCTTGTCTTAGTAGCTATGCATCTACAACAATCCATAACACAATGAAATACACTGTCGGGTCTGATCATTTCAATTAAGTTCTATCTAATCAAATCTAATCCTGGATTATCTTTGCCTCTTTATCACTGAATTTGAGCATAACGTCCCGAGGCAGCTCTTCACCTGTTACGTTTCACACTCTGAGCTTCTCTGGGCTGACACATGGACAATTGAAGTGACAAGCAGACTGATAAGAAACAGGTCTGTCCTCCTCAAGTGATCGGACAGCACGTCGTTGATGACAATGGTTGTTTCTTACAACATAATGTGTGTTCCTCCCTTTTTTTTTCCCTCAAACATTCTCAGAATACCTCCTCTCACCGGTACAGCGGTCACGATGGCCACACCTTCACCCTCACTTCGCTCTCAGACCCATCTGCCTATCAGCTGCTTCCAAATTACCACAGTGGAGGGTGGGCAGAGTGATGATTCCTATCTTGTCTTTTAAGAGCAGATACTGTTTGGCTCTGCTCATTTCATCGCAGATCGATCAGGGTTAGCCCACACAACGAGCAACCTTTCATCTCTTCAGCTGAATATAACCAAGATGATTTGAGCTTGGCATATTGTCTTGAAATCAGCACATCTCATTATGAATCTTCAGGAGTACCACGCAGTCAAATTAGGTCGAGGGGGATTGTGGATCGTTATAAATGAGGGTGCGCTCGCACCAAAACTGTTGACATTTAAGGATCTTTTTTGTGCTTATTGAAAAAGCATTACGATCATTATAACAATCCACTTGGTAAATGTCATCGCTTTAACGGTACCAAACAGGTTGTTTTTCAGTAGCAATGTGGTGGAAGCTCTCTCTCTCTCTCTCTCTCTCTCTCTCTCTCTCTCTCTCTCTCTCTCTCTCTCTTTCTCTCCTCGTGTTGTCTTGCTGCCTTCAGGAGCTCTGGTCACTGCGCATCTCATTAAACGTAATTGGTTCTGACGGACATCCTGCCGCTCACCAGACTGCTTTCTATGTTTGTGTGCCGCTCTGGCACGAGACTGCAGTCCTGACCGCTCCCAGTGAACTCACAGTGGACCGAGCCCAGGACCGAGGGAATGAAGTAATACTACTGTCAGTTTATTGCTTTAAGACACGACAAGGAGCAGAAAAACTGTGAGCTCAGCCAACATTTTCCCCTCTTTTTCCGTCCCCTCTGCTGACACACACACAAAACATACTCTACAGATAGGCAGGCAGGTTTGAGCTTCAACAACACACATGCTTATCAACACCCCGGGCCCCTCTCCTTCACTTAAATGAGGCTCCTCGACACCCTCCAAGTCCAGCTATCCTGACTGTCACCACTTTGTTCTGCCATTATGGCTGCTCTAATAGGGTCGTCGGAGCCAACACGTGCCTGCACCAGAGTGTCACTGTATGTGGGAGAAGGGAAAGGAGGAGGGGGGTGGTCGTAGATCCAGCGCTAAGTGATTTTCTCACCCTTCCCACTGCTGCCTTTTATAAGATGTGATCCCACCATTATTATCAGTGTATGAGCCGCCGAGTTGTGGGGGTCGGTCTATTCAGTGTGCACATGTAATTGGCATGCTCGTTTGCGATGTAGCGCTTAATGGATGCAGGAAAATCATCTGGTACTGTCATTCTAGAAGTGGACGTGGGTCACAGAAAGGTCGTCTGGAGGCAGAAGAAGCAAAAGGAAGAAAGTGTCATGAGGTGTGTGTGTGTGTGTGTGTGTGAGTGTGTGTGTGTGTGTGTGTGTGTGTGTGTGTGTGTGTGTGTGTGTGTGTGTGTGTGTGTGTGTGTGTGTGTGTGTGTGTGTGTGTTCGCGTGCGTGCACGTGTGTGTGTGACATGAAGAGAAAGGGAGTGGTATAATCAGACCCACTAGTACCACACCCTGAAACTACTCTTCTTTAGTCCAAATATAGCAGCTGAAATCAAAGCGTGAAACAGGGAACAGCACAAAGAAAATGTTTGAACAGAGAAGGCACCAGAGGAGAGATAAGGTATGAAGAAAGGCCAGGCCGGTTTGGAAAGGGCTTTTAATTGAACACGACAGGTCTGATCTAAGCGATAGCTCGCACACTCCCGAGGGCGTAACTAATGAGAAATCAATGACGACAACGGGTGACACCACAGCCAACCTCTCACGCCAGTGGTATTTGGGTCTTTAAAGGACAGACGGAGCACTTACAGTCCCTGATTTACATGGGATTCCATTAGTACAAGGCGAAAAACCTCGCACCATTTATTGTCATTCAATAAAAAAAAAAGAAAAAATGTCAAGCACCCTACTAAAAAGTGTTTTAACTGAAGATCTGTAAGAATTAGTCGTCAGTCACGTCACTTACAATTTCATTTTGTGCAGAAATAAATCTCGGAGTTGATGATGATGGCTGCTGGGAGCTGGTGGAGGTTTGATAGAGTGTGCTGTGGCGGGTATCGAGGGACATATAAACCTGTATGAAAACACACTGGTGTGAGAAGCCACACACGTGATGGATCTGTCCTGTACATATTGCATCATCGGTCTGTCTGCCTGCCAGTCAGATGAGGAGACGAGGAGCTGCTTTCGCCTGAACATTTAATTACTTGAATTGTGGGTGAGGAAACTATCACAAGAGTGTGACAGAGTGATGAGCTGAAACTTGTGTTTTGTGGGGGAGTTGCGTGTGAAGAAAAGATTGTATGAAAGGATGGGTTGTGAGAGAAAGTTGAAGCAAATTGACTGAAGCGTGAGAAATCCTTAAGGCGAGCTTAATCACAAAATATCAAAAATAGTTAAAAAACCACTTATCTTAAACATGTGAAACTGGCACATAACTATGCACAATGGCCGAGTATGAAACCCAAAGTTAGGAATGACGTGTTATGAAGCAACATTTCAGTGTAATGCCATTAGTTTTAGGCACCTTTAACGCAACATTTCAAGTGAATAGACACAAGTTTTTGCTTTTTAATTTCAGAACAGTTTTGCATCTACACGGCAAAGTTTTGAAAAGGATGTCTGTTTACACAGAAACGCTGAAAACGAGGTCGTTCGCATGCCAGCCCACAAGTTGGTGCTGTTGGTTGTTTTTGTAATGAAGCCACACACACACACACACACACACACACACACACACACACACACACACACACACAGACACACACACACACACACACACACACACACACACACAGGACACACAGGAAAAATCAATGGTTAATCAGGTGCTTGGG
>OMNM01061073.1:0-10810 GCA_900302745.1 Parablennius parvicornis | reverse complement strand
TCTCGTTTTAACGCGAGCACCGGCCGTGACGCGTGCTCGGTGGAGTACTGCAGGAGCTCCGGGGTGAGGTCCAAGAAATCCGGCCGGCCGTAGGGGAAGCGCGGCGGCAGGCTGTCCGGTCCGCACGTCTGGCCGCCACCTGAGTGGTGGTTGTGGTGGTGGTGGTGTCCGTGAGGCACCATCCCTCCCACCAGGTTGGACATTGCGTTTTTAACTTTGCTGATCATCATCGGCACCGACGCTCGATCGGTCCAAAATAAAAACAACAAAACGACGCGCGGACGGGAAAATTAATACGCGGTGCGATGTTACGTTAGAGAAAGGGAGGAGAGAAAGAAAAAAAGAAAAAACCTCACATCGCTAATGACGAGGATCATTTCAGGAAGCGATCGGCCCCATGTGACAGCTCTCTGAGAGGCAGACGCGATGTTTTCCTCACTCAAACGGAATAGAGGTTTTTGAGTGGCTGCGTAAAGGCTTTAATCCTCCAGCAGGAGGCAGGCAGAGCTACACACGCACACACAAAAATCACACGGATCAACACCTACAAGAAATATTTATAGACTGCTTGAGTCACATTGACAAGATTTCAGCTGATTTGTACGGAAGAGGAAGGATGTGATCATAACCAACAACACTGTGGAGGAGTACTATGCAATTTATAACACATTAGACTTTACTGATCCAGCACACAGATGCAAATGTGCCCCATTTGGATAGTCGATACTTAATTCTTTTTATTGGGAGTAAAAATACAAGACCCTTAAAAATCATAAAAGAAAACAACTACAGTAGACACCAGATAATCACCACACCCTTTTCACAACTGCTTGTGTGGGTTTTAACTGTATGTCTACGTCCATTTGATATAGTCTTTAGAGTAACTATCTCAAATAGTGTGAGAACTCCACACCTGAAAGTAGTTTGAGTTCTAATAAGAAAATGAGTGTGTTCACACTCTAATAAGATAAATAGAATAGAAGTAGAGGTCAAAAACAAGTAAGCATCAACTCTTTGAATTCCAGATAGATAGATAGATAGATAGATAGATAGATAGATAGATAGATAGATAGATAGATAGATAGATAGATAGATAGATAGATAGATAGATAGATAGATAGATAGAAGGGATGGAAATACAGGTAAAGATGATGCCCTATATGATATAATATGATTTCACACTATTAGATTGTGTCAGCTAGCACAATGGCATGGTGACTTTTAATTGCCTGTACTTATAATTGTGTGTGTGTGTATGTGTGTGCGTGATGCATTGGTGACCATACATTTACTTCAACTACCATACACAATTAACCAGCATGAAATACATTATTTTTTTAAGGAAAGTACTTAAAACAAGTGAGTACAACCAGGGCAAACATGAGAGCAATGCAATGCCGCCGTTTATGTTTCTCTCTGACAGGTGGGGAGCAAGACGAGAAGAGGAGAATCCAGAAACTACAGACCCCATCCCATGACCGAGATTGAAACCCCAGGACTGCGAACACAACTTGGAAGCAATGACCCCACCTCAGAAGCATGGCTCTGCACTCCAGAATGAGTTCGTCCCCATCAAGGACTTTCTGATCACTGTACCGAACTCTACTTATCACTGTCAGAGTCTCATGTCTCTCATGACTCTATTGACCTGTCTACCACTCTCTCTCTCTCTCTCTCTGTCTCTCTCTCTCTCTGTCTCTCTCTCTCTGTCTCTCTGTCTCTCTCTCTCTCTCTCTCTCTCTCTCTCTCTCTCTCTCTCTCTCTCTCTCTCTCTCTCTCTCTCTCTCTCTCTCTCTCTCTCTCCCTCTCTCTTTCTTCTCCTCTCCCTGTCCTATATCTTGTTATTTTCACCCAACCGGTCAAGACGGATGGCCGCCCTTCCAGAGTCTTGGGTCCGTCCCATGGTTTCTTCCTGAATTGGGAGTTTTTGAGAACTTTTCTTCCTCATGAGGGAGTTTTTCCTGGCCACCGCTGCATTTTGCTTCTGCTTTGGAGGGGTTCAGCCATATTCCCTGTCTTCTCTTTGTGTAAAAGCACTTTGAAATGTCTGCAGATGTGATTAAGCGCTTTACAAATAAAAGTTGATTGATTGATTGATTGATTGAAAAAGAAAACTAAACAACATAATATAGGAACAAACAAACAATTGCAACATGGATTCTGGACACGTGAAACAACTACTATTTACACTATTTCACCCAATAACACCTAATAACAAGGTCATTGGGAGTTTTTCCACAGAAGATCGTCTTTGCCCTCCACGCCTCACACGCGCTTTTTTACTCAACTAAAACAACAAATGCACTTTAGAAAAAAAAAAGGGCAAACATTTGATGTTATAAAAAACAGGAAAGTAAAAGATCTGTGATCATCTTCCAGGTTATCAGAGATCAAACAAATATGTAGGACAGATATTCCTGCTTGTGTACTATAGTGATATTAAGACAAAGTATATGAAACAATTGGTTTTTAATCAACCCAGCAACTGATAAAGTTTCTTCAAGTGAAAACGTTTTGAGCCCCCAGGAAAGCTGTGACCTATTCTTTTATAAAAGGTGGGTTAAAATAAAAGGCCATTGATCAAATGGGAACACTTTTCTGCCTTCTGAAACGCTGAGGCACTTCATATTTAATGAAGAGAGCTGGCATTACACAAGAGGTCTTTTTCACAGAGGAGCAGCACTCACAGGAGAATGGCCCACAATTCTGTTATAGACAAAAAAAAAAAAAAAAATCCTATTTCTCGTTCATGTTTTATTACGTCCACCAAGGACGTAATAAAATCGCCTGCGTTTATCACCTCCACAAAGGAGGTTATGTTTTTGCAAGGGTTTGTTTGTCTGTTTGTCTGTCTGTCTGTCTGTCTGTCTATTTGTCTGTTAGCAGGATTACGCAAAAACTCCTGCTGAGATCTTCTTAAAAAAAAATTCAGAAGATGTGTCTTCTGAGTATCCCTACCTAGATTCCATTAAATTTTAAAAGTGATCCAGACAACCATCTGGAAACAAAAGAGTATCAAAGATCCTGTTTTTTCCTTTTACTTATGATTGAGTTGTTTTCAAAAAATAATATCTCTCTGAGATCATTTCTGATTCACTTGTAAAAATTCATTGATCTGTAGGATGGTCATATCTAGTAGGGTGCAAAATTTCATCCGGATCGGATCCAGAAGGAGGTCAGGAAAAAATTTTTTCTCGCAATTTAACATTGAAAACCTCATTTACAAGTTTCAAAAAATCATAACTCATAGAATTTAGTTTGGATTCTCATGAACTTTGACATGTATATTTGGAGGATCATTATCTTGAATTGTGCTAAATTTTGTCTGGATCCAATCAAGATTAACGATATGCCAGCACTTTGAAATAGGGAAATGTTAACATTGAAAACGTCATTTGGCGGAAGTCTGCGCTCTCAGAGTGCTTTTCTAGTTTATTTATTTATTTGTCTGTCTTTTAGCAGGATAACGTCAAAACTATGTAACGTATCTTCAACAAATTTTCATCAGAGAGGGATCTTAGGCCCCACATGACTCCATTAAATTTTGGGAGTGATCCGGATCTGAATCTGGATTCTGGATCCGGATTTCAGTTTTTACCGTCTTAAGCAAATTGCATCAAAACTACTTGACGGATCTTCACCAAAGTTTCAGCACAGATAGCTATTAGATTATAAAAGAATCAATGACATTTTGGAAGTGATCCGGATCTGAATCTGGATCCGAATTCTCTGTCCGGATTTTAATTTCTGGGGTGTCGAATGAGGATCACGTCAAAAGTACATGACAAATCTTGACCACATTTTTTTTTACCACATATGAAGCTATGGAAAGCTCCGTTACAAATTGGAAACTGAATCCAGATGAAAATTAGAATTACAATGTGGATTATATGTCTTTTCTTCTGTGTCCACGTCAATGTTGGGGGATGTCAGAGATATCTGATTGCTCTTGTATAATAATCTGATGGGGGTGAATTTGAAACCTCAGTAGTGATTTTTTCCTCACTACCGGTCCTCCAGTAACTCAAACCTAATTTTTTTTTTGAATCCTAAGATAAAGTACAATTAGTATATGCAATTACTAATTATTTTATTTCACATCATGTTTTATTTGACAAATTATTTTTCTGAACTAAAGCTATCTTCACACTTGAAACTTCGCACCATTTACAGACAAGAAAAAAAACCTTATTAAGACACGAAACACATTTTTTGTTTAATTTCTTCGCTTGTTGTAAGAGACGATCAATCAGAGCAACAATGACTTTATGGCATTTTCACTATTTATACCTTAAAAAGATGTTGTGAAAATACAGCAAAGAACATTGGTTTTAATGTATGACTACATTAATTTGGAGAAACCAATGTTTATTTATTAGTATGTGTTGTCTTACATTTCCTTTCACCTCTGTCGGCTTCACTGGGGTAAAATGAGTCATAGCTACATTGGGAAACTATCGAAGTAATGTGTTTTGTTGTTATCGTATGTTCTTATGATTTTACTGCATAATCAGCCAATTACTAAACTTGAAGCATTTTGTGACATTTAAGTTATTGCATTATGGGTTGCTACAAATTTCCTCTTCATAATGTGTGGTTTTACTCTTAAACTGGCATTAGAGTATTTTACTTCCGGTGCTCGTTTCATTGAGGTAAGTCAGATATTCACAATTTTCTTTGCCTCTATGAAAACTAAATTAAGTAAAGTAAGAAAAGTCCAAAGACTTAAAGTTTACTGACGTCTCCTGGACTGTATTTTTGTCACACTGCTGTTTGCATTAGTTCTCCACTAGATGGTGCCAATGCACCATCAGACAAATATCTCTCACTACTGTCGTCATGCCTGATAGGAATATTGCACATTAAGTCTGTGGGCCTCCTAAACAGATGATATTTTGCATTTTATAGCCGACTCATTGAGAAGCCTGTCCATATTTTGGCACATCTTCTGTTTTATTCCGTTGTTTTGACTAGTTTCTGTAATAGCAGCTGCTCCATTGCAAACTGTCGACAACACCACATGCTGGCAAGTGATAAAACGAAATTAAATGATTTCCCTTGCCTCAAAGGATGGATTTTTTTGTTACTTTACTTTTATTTCCTTCCCCAGAGATAAAGTACTCCCAACATCCAGTAGCAGTGGATGAAGATTTAATCTCTCTCCTGATGAATGACCCACTGCCTCTCTGACAGAGGCTGCTGAGGCAGGCTGCTCTGAAACCAAGGGAAACAGTGGAATGGCGGGAGAATTAGTTCCCATGATTTCCCTGGCTTTGTGTTTGGGGTGATAGAAGTTCAGATTTTATTCCCAGTTTAAGAAATGTCTGCTTCTGGGAGACATTTAAAAAGAGTGCACTCTTGTTAGAGTTACACTGCAATAATGTGATTTTTAATAAAGAGCTCCTCTATTGTGCTTTAAGCTGAAGGAAACCCTACACAGGATATTTAATCGTACCTATTGTGTGATCTGTCCATCTCCTTAGAGTTTGCTGGACGGTTCACCAGTCTTTCTTAGGGCTACCAGAGAGATTACAACAATTAAGGACAATCCAAAGTCAACAGTTAACTAGAAATGCATGTTTTTAGGGAGTGGAAGGAAACCTGTCTATGTGCTTCTCTCTCAGAGGAAATACTCCTATCCTCTCCATCAATGTGTGACTCGTGTGATATGTTTTGTTAAAAAACTTAAATGCACGATTCTTTTATTTCCTCACATATTACACCTCACTGCATTTATTTGGCAGTTACCGTTTCCAGACCACTTTTATTTTCTTCAAGTCCTACTCCATATTTTTACTCCACTGCATTCATTTCACGGTTTTATAATTTCAAATAAAGTTCATATTGTGAGCCAATTTCATCAGCCTGCAATAAAAGCATATTCTTCGTTGTATATTAGATAAGTAATTCCATGAAATTTAGTCTTGTTGTGTTATTGAATTCTAGCTGTTTAGCAAGAAATGTACCAAGTCTCTTTGTTTTATTTTAATCACAATTACCCTTTTACTCCAAACTATATGGGTTTATTTTAATTTTGTGGTTGTAGAATTGTCAGAAAATAAGCAACGAGTGATTGCTTCTGACCAATTTTCAGTATCTGACAGTTTTTTCAATTTTACTTTGCGATTTCAAAGCTTTGAGTAAACTATGTTCTGACTCTTCTCCTGGAGCTCACTGAAACAACTAGTCTATGAGCAGAACACTGTTTTTTTTACACCTTTATTGTAGTTTCTGATTATTTAGGATGTTATAATCATAAAGTTATGATTGTGAGAAGAACACATGGCAAATTATATTAGCTTTGATACTGTATGAGTAGAAAGGTTACAAGCCAAGTTTTTACAAAAAGTGATGGCTGTATATAGTTTGCCTTCAATTACGTAATTCACCTGAATCAGATAGAAATACACAAATATAGTGACAAAGACAAAAACAATTGAGACAATAAAACAGCAGATTTCACAGAATGTATTCCCATTTTATAAAATTTACTGATTTTTTTCTTGGATCTCTTTTGTTTTCATGAAAGGGTTAGACAGTTTTTGTAAAACAAAGCAAAGTCTCTACCGTGGCTTTGAAGGAAACAATAACGTGAAGCTACCTCAAATAGGTTTTTGGGGCTTTTCTTACTGTTTCAAATAATTTGCTAAAAACATAATCTGAAAGTAACTGCACACACAAAGGTAAACTTTAAATAGGATCAAGGTTAAAAATACTATAGGTCAGTGTTGATAAAACATGACTACCGATGTTGCTGTATATGTTACATATGAATACTGAACCTTCACACAATTTTTTTTTTTTTTTTTTTCTCTGTTGTTGCATCTCCAGCTGGTAAGAGTGTTGGTGAAGTTAGAAACTCCATTACTATAAAGGCCCCTGATGAAAAACCATTAATGGCTCTGCAATCGAGATTGAGGTCGGAGGAAAGACCGGGCAGTGTAACCGCACACCACGCCATAAAGCCTGATGTAGCGGCTGCTCATTGAGCATCTGCAGCTAAGGAAGAATAACTGTGCTGGTGTCTGCAGACCTGTTGAATTAAAGGGGGCATTAAACACTGCTTCCTCTGCATTATTGATGGGGAGCTCCATTCCTGAGGCCATAATGCCTCCTATTTTTCCCCTTGCAATTTTCTGCGAGACGTCTCGCTGTCTTCAAACACTTCCGCAGTGAAAGCCAGGGCGGGTTCAGGCAGAGTGCTCGTCCGGCTCCCTGCAGGTTGCTGTTATTTTAGGCTGAAACCCACCACAATCAGTGTGCAGCCATGAAGCAATCGCAACCTTGTTCCTTGTGGGAAGTGAAAGTAATCACAGGATGACAAGCATGGGAATGATGAGTGTTATGCAAGGTGCCGCCTACAGTAACAAGACCCCAAAAGACAGTGAGTTCTCCTCTGCGAGGTGCCAGTTCACATGACGCCTTGTGCTCAGAGGATGTATGTTTGTCCCTGTGGAGTGACCTCAAAGAGACAAAACCAGAGGCTTTTATTAGATTTTGATGCCAAGTGCTCCCTAACAAAGATTACCTCGTGAGTCACCTCAGCTGCCACCTACAGTATACACGTTTGCGAGCTCTCTAACGGAGGCTCACACTTCTGGCTTTATCTGCTCACACACAGCCCGAGACAACTTACCTCCTGGCTGACCTCATCCTGTCATATGATTTAATGAGAGGTGCTGTGTCACTAACCACAGTGTCAGGGGTTTGACAGGATAAGTCTATACAATGCACTGAAGATTAATGAGGTCATCTCCTCTCTCAATGTGTGTGAGTGAGCGAGAGAGAGGAAGAAAGAAACTCGATGACTTTAGGAGTCATATAATATAAATGATGCAAATAGAATCTAAATAACAGCTTTTATATTGATAGTCATTTAGAAAGTGATGAGAAGGCTCCGGTCTGCATATCAGAGTTGCATTTCGTAGGCTTACCCTGGTCAATGGTAATGCACTGACATTTCTTTGTCTTCAGTCCACAGGGAGTTGTGTGTCCTGCCCTTTGATTTTGCTTACATGTGTGTGTTTGTTTGTGTGTGTGTGTTTGTGTATGTGTGTGTGTGTGTGTCTTTCTGTCTGTGTGTGTGTGTGTGTGTGTTTGAGTGTGTGTCTGCTATCAGTGATGTCTATGAGGTCTATGGCTTTGGGTTTTATGATGATAACACTCTCTGAGGGCGGTCCAGAATCAATCAAATCCAAATCCAAAAGCTTGCCTCCCATCTCTACAGGCTATTTCAAAGGTTGGTATTGATTATTCCACCCATTCCTGCCTTTCAGGGGGGCCAGACGAAAGAGACTGCTTGAGAAATGGAGAGATGATAATGCAATTACAGGGGGGAAGCCTTTGTAGACTGGGCAGTAATGTTTGAGGAGAGTGGAAGTTAAATGTCAGAGACAAATAACTTGTTATGAACTTTTTAAGTAGTAAGGTGTCATGTCTATGATTTAAATAATTAATTTCTTTTCACACATTCTGAGCTTGATATGTGCAATTTCTGACTGAAGCAGAAGGTATAAATCCAGTGTAAAAATGAAGTTTTTTTTACACAAAGCGTTGCAACTTCATTATAACTTCTTATTTCTGTGAAATTAATCTCATAAATGTAATGATGCAACACTGACAAAATGAATTGCAAGACCATGGAAAATGTTAATCGTGTGTGAAATACTAAAGCTATGACTTTCAAAGTAACAGCCTCCACTTAGCACCCATCAACAAATATAATTTATTGCCTCTGGATCTGCTGTTGACAATGATCCATTTCATATGGTAAATATGAGAAAACATTAACAATAATAATAATATTAAAAAACCGAACTTGGTGTCATGCTAATAGTTAACTGTCTGTTTTTGTCTCAATATTTAAGATTTTATATTGGATTTATTTTATGTGTTTTTCCTGGTCTGTTGGTGAAATAGCTTTAATCGCGATGCAGGGGAGATAAATTTCTTCCTCTCCCACTTTTACAAGCGACACCTAGTGAAGGAAGCAGTCACACAAAACCAAGAGCTACATTGATAATTAAATACAATGAAGCAGAAAGGCAGCTATTCAGGGACAATATTCTTTCAGATATGGAGTGAAGCTGTATTGTCATCTTTTACCAGCTTGAAATATTGGGGAGTAATTGATTTTTCCCCCCACAGTATTGAGAGTGTTTATGAAATGGGTAAACATATGAAATGTTCAAACATCCATTTAAATCCACCCATCATGGAGGAGTTTCTAGCTGACTGTGTGTGTCCAGAGTACATCCTGGATAGATAGGCCACCCATCACAGGGCAAACACAGAAAGACAGAAATACAGACACTTCAGAATGACTAGTTGAGCTCACAGTAAAGCCACCCATGCACAGGGAGAACAGGCAAAGTCCTCACCGCAAGGCCCAGCCTGGACTCAAACTGAGAAAAACGTGCTGTGAGGTCTTGCTGTGAAGCCACCCATTACACCATGTGTGATGTGTGGCCCCTACCTCAAAGGGAATTGTGCAAATCTTCTACAACTCTGGCACTTGTAAGAATTTGTGTGAGCTGTAGAATGTCTAAGATGTCTTGAATGTGTGGCAGTTGTAGAAGATATGTAAAGTCTAGAATATGTGACAGTTCTACAATGTTTTGAATGTGTAGCGACTTCTGACGTGTGCCTGGGTTCTGGAAGATGTGCAAGTTGTACAATGTGAGGGACTTGTAAAATATGCCTGCGTTCTCGAGTTAAACAACATGTGACAATTCTATAATTTGTAGAAATTGCTGAGCCCTCTAGAATGTGCACAAGCTCTTGAAAGTCTACGTTTTTAGATGTGAAATGTCTAGGTGTGTGAGTTCTAACATTTGTAAGAGTTATATAATATATGTGACTTCAAGGGAGTTCTACATTCTGCCAGATTTTAGGGATTTGTTAGGGTTGTAGAGTTTGTAAGCGATGTTTTGAAGAATCCTAAACAACACACCAGGGTGAAAATATTAAATTTCCAAGTATATAGAAGTGGTAGTGTGAATGATTGAACCAAACTCAATAAATGTGGACTTTCCGGGATTTGGCACAGTCTTCACTTCACTACGTGTTGTTGGTTTATTGCTGCATTCAAGATGACACGTTGTTGCAGTACTCATCCTGTGAATCCGGCTGACATTTAAGTCTTCCACGATCCCATCAACAGACTTGAGATCACAAAGCTGCGCCTCTGGGTGGCGCTGAAACACCGGCACAGCGCCACCGGGATCCGCACGCATGAATCCGGCTGCTATTCCCATCCCTCGGACACCTCCAATTCATTTCTGATACTGCGCGCAGGCGAATCCAAAACCCGACTGCCACCGGTATGTGGACGGAGGGACCGTGAAAAAAAGCGCATCACGCCTGGATCCAGAAACTATGAGTGACTCTCCGGCGCCCTGTCCAGCTGCCGCTGCGCTCCGGCGGGGGGGAAGTTGTGACTCAGAGTCGGAGGATCAGCAACTTTTATAGACTTTGAAGTCCGGATCCTGCAAGTAGCCCGCATCCCCAGTTCAGACTTGTTCGACTCGGGGATTGTGCGTCCGGAAAGCTTTGACACTTTGACCGCTGTCTTCAGATTATGTTTGATCCCGGGCGTCTTGAAGCGACGAGGAAATGTCATTCTCCTAAAGAAGAGCTCTCTGTTCTTTTTTTCCTCTACAATGGAGAATAAATGAGAGGGACGTTTCCAGGGATTAACTGAGAGAACAACGACAGGTAGGTGCACAGATCACGATTAATAATAATAATAATAATAATAATAATAATAAAAAATCCCAATATAGTTCACACTTCATTTAACTGTCAAACT
>OMNM01061070.1:0-12731 GCA_900302745.1 Parablennius parvicornis | reverse complement strand
ATGTGAAATATGTAAAGCACGCTGGTGCAAAGGAAACAAGGTTAAAACATTCACTGAAGGGAAATGTTCCAACGGGTCTGAAAACTTTACAGATAATATCCATGGCAGTTGAATTGTGTTAGCTTTGTTGTTCTAAATACATATATTATGAACTCTTTTTTAACAACGGGTAAATGCAGCCAAAACTTGTCAGCAAGGTAAACAACTTTTCCTGCATTTACATGTCGTTAAAAAAGAGTTATTATATCCATCACCTTCAAAATAAACCTGATAAAGTTAACTTTGTTCACCAAACCAAATCAAATTTTACAACTTTAATTACTGTCTATAAAAGGTGTTATACTTTTTTAGCTTTCTTGTATAGTTTGAGCTACTTTATCTTTAGTGTTATAGGCAAAATGAGGGATTTATACTCTTTAAAGATTTTAGCTGTTTCTGCAATTTTTGTGGTTTTAGATGTTATAACTAGCTCCCTGTTTATTTTCTGTTTCTGTTTTAGTATTTTATCTCATTCAAAATCTTTTAACACATTTTACTTCATGCGTATAAATATGAAAAAATGTTTTATGTTTTTTTAATGTTAGGTGTTTTTAGCAGTTTTTATGTTTTTTTCACCATTTAAGAAATTTAACTAATTTAAACATTTTTAAGCAGTTTTGAACAGCTTTCTTGGACTTTTTAAATATTTCTTATTGATTTTAGTCATTTTCGCTATTCTAGCTGTATTTAACTACATAACTATTTTCAGCTGTTTCAACTGTTAAATTAGTTTTAGCTGTTCGAGAAATTCCAATTTTTCTGCGGTGTTTTGATGTTTTTGACCATTTTCCAGTTTTTCTGCTTTATCAGTGTATAAGCCAAGTTTAGTTGTTTTACCTATTTTAGTTGTTTTATTTGATTAAGATATTTTAGCTTCATTTAGCTGTATTAATCATCTTTAAACATTTTAGAAGTCTTAGCTATTTTTTTATCCATTTCTATTTAATTTTGCGATATCTTTGTGATTTTCAGTGCTTCAGGGGTTTGGTGCGTCAGTTATGACTCTGTTATTTGCTAATTTCATTCCACATACAAAGATGGCTTTGTAAACACGTCTTTCCATGTTAACATTTTTTTTGTTCCTTCTCATTTTGTAAAAGCTGCTGGGAGAACAAACAAAGGGACTGAAAAGCCATGTGGTTCCATGTCAGAGGGTTCAGACTGTTTTAGAGAATCAGTCTCAAACTGAAGGAATCAGTGGCAAAATGAGGAGAGCTGAGTGAAAACCAGCACAATATTTAACCAGACCTTCTGAAGCCTGTTCTGTTAAACTGGGCTCAGGTTGTCCAATGTCAGAGCCGTAATTCAAACATCGTAGCGGCGGTGCGGCCGCCATTCCTGCAGCCGGCAGTCTGTGCAAAGGCCCCGTCACGTGTTCTGGGTGTAGCATCAATTGCTAAATCAAATTGCTTTTGTTCTGTTAATCGCATTCCTTTTAGACACCAAGGTGTGTTTACACTTTGCCTTCACGTGGGAGGTGAAGCAGTCTGAATGACGGCCGGAGCTCATGACTGAACACGGCTGCACTGCAACGATCACAGCTCACATCACAAATGAATGAAGTCGCATTATATCTTGGGGATATACACACACCTCTCTGCGCAGACTCAATACACTTGGAAGGAAAACTGAAGACAACATAACACAACTCCTCACCGGATTGAACAGCTCCCAAGCTTCTCTTTAAGCATGAGCAGATCTTTTAAGGCAAATGTAAAATGTTTCAACATACAGTATGTCCTCAAATGCATTTGTTTCATAATCTGTTTGAACTCTGAGCCGCAAAATGCCAAATTCATGACTCAGAAATGATTGAGTAACCTTGCTGGGCAGCTTGTGCCACAGTAACAGCGGTTGTGAACTCGGCCATAAGATTTCCACTATTTACGACACGAGCAGTCCTTCCACTTCTCCACTGATCTCAGTTGTTGCAGTGAATTTAAAGCGACGTGATAAAAGCAGGTCAAGAAATGACTTCAAACTTTAGAGTGTCCCTGCTGCTCGCTGTGGACGAGAATCCTTCAGCAGGTTCCACGAGCAATAACGCAGTCACTGTGAGGGAGTGTGTCTGGGAGACAGAGGATAGTATGTATGTGTCATAAAACTGACAAAGTATCAAAAAAGTAGCAGTAATAATTAAAAAGTATCAGTATATTCCTAGTAATAATCACATCAATAATTTGGGAGTGGTGGCCCAGTGTCTGGAAGCAGGCTTGGGATCGGGAATTTGCGGGTTTGATTCCCACAGTGGACACTTCATCACCGTGGGTCCCTGAGCAAGACGCTTGAGCCCCAGCAGCCCCCGGAGCGCCGCCATGTGGCCGCTGACTGAAAATGAATGTCCCCGAGGGGATTAATAAAGTATGATTAAATTAGCAGGAATAGCAGCATAATAAGTGAAAATAAAAATAAGTCTGCTGTGAGGATTGCAGTTACTGATAGAGACAGGAACACAAAAGTAACATGTTTTGAAAAATTATCTCTTAACTTATCTTTAGATATAAGCAATCAAATTAGTTTTTTTGTTAAAATGATTGCTGTTATTTGCCAGTGAAATGTGATATCTTGGAATTAAATGTGTTTGTTTTGGGACATGAAGCATATCGGAGCAAAGAAAACATTTGGAGAAACAAAACAAGCAGAGGTCAGAGGTGAAGTGTTATAAAGTCAAAGCTGGAGAAAGAGGATGAGCCACAGAGGAAACTCAGGCTCCGCTGACAAAATGCACTTTGCAAACGTTTTTGTTTCAGAAAGTTTTATGTTTACAAGGCAAAGTTTTGAAAACGATGTCTCCTCAGAAACAGAAGAAATGCTGAAAAAGATGTTGTGAGCATGCCAGGCCACTAGTGGGAGCTGTGGGCTCTAAACATTAACAATGAGAGAACACGCACATTCTAGCGGCCAGACGACGGAGTTGGATTGTTATTACGGGGACTGTCAAAATAAAAGTACCAAGTCCAGGAGAATATGGACTGAGAGTCATGACACGACGGAGGAAACTTTGTTCTGATTGGTTCTACTGCGCATGTGCAGAAGAACCAGTGACTACGGCCGTGGAACTCATTGGCAGCAACATTTCAGAATAGTTGCATTTCCATGTGATGGAGTCGGAGCGTTCTCAAAATGTTCCACTTTAGGAGCCGTTTTGAAAAAGTTTTTTTCAGTAGCTCAGAGCTCATGTAAATGGCAACGAAAAGGCTGTGAAAGTTTTCGGTTTCCATGTGAAAACGTGTCAGACAAGACCTCTGAAGTTAAAAATAATAAAATCTACAGTTAAAAGTCGTGGGGGGTCAGCTGAGGAAACGTTTCGCCACAACAACAGCGGATGCTCTACGAAACGTGTCTAAAACTGAACAAGCATCTTCAGATGTCAGAAATAATATTTTACTTTCTAAATATTATGTAATAGTTTAAACATCTAATATTTTTCACATTCTGATACAAAAGGCCGTCGTCCATGACAACACATGTGCTTTATTGCTTGTGTTAATTTACACTTCTATACTCGACTCAATGCTCAGCTGGTCTTGTTGTTACATTAAGGTTGAGTTTATGTGAATAGGATTTGCTGTCAAACAACTGGAGTCGTGTGATGTTGTCTTTGATGGGATGTGTGCCGGGTTGTTAGTTCTCCTGCTAACTCTTGGTTGTTAGTAACCTCCTGTTAACTCTGGTTGTTAGTAACCTCCTGCTAACTCTGGTTGTTAGTAACCTCCTGCTAACTCTGGTTGTTAGTAACCTCCTGCTAACTCTGGTTGTTAGTAACCTCCTGCTAACTCTGGTTGTTAGTTCTCCTGCTAACTCTGGTTGTTAGTAACCTCCTGCTAACTCTGGTTGTTAGTTCTCCTGCTAACTCTGGTTGTTAGTAACCTCCTGCTAACTCTGGTTGTTAGTTCTCCTGCTAACTCTGGTTGTTAGTAACCTCCTGCTAACTCTGGTTGTTAGTAACCTCCTGCTAACTCTGGTTGTTAGTTCTCCTGCTAACTCTGGTTGTTAGTAACCTCCTGCTAACTCTGGTTGTTAGTAACCTCCTGCTAACTCTGGTTGTTAGTAACCTCCTGCTAACTCTGGCTGGCTGCGTTGAGCAGGAAGAGAAGAAGAAAAAGAAGAAGCTGGTGATTCAGGAGAGTCTTTAGAGTCCTGGTTGTTCCCTTTCAGACCTGAGGAGCTGCTCGCTTGGTCTTTGGAGGCTTTTCCTGCGGTTTATGCCCAGTTGGCCTACTATCATTTCACCTACTCACAAATTCCCATTTCACCGCAGAAATGTTCCCAATTGGCCGACTCTCATTCCGTCTACCTACAAAATTACACAAATTCCCATTTTGTCTACTCATAATTTGTAGACCAAACAATATATGACTTTAGATCAACAGGTAGATGATGTTTGTTAAGTAGTAGTTTTTACTGCCACAGTTCTGTTACGAGATCAGCTGTTTGTGTGAAATATCACATGAATTGTTGGTTGTTTCTGTTCACACTGGAAGCTCGTCCATCTTGGTCGACACAAACGGTGGAGGTTACAGTGACCTGACCTGGGGAAAAGAACGGCCCTGCAGGCCTGAGACCTCTAACCCGACCTAAACCAAACCCAAATCATGATTCAAAACTGGCTTCATAAAAATGAAAGTATAAGTGCTCGTTGGACGGAGTCAGATTCAAACACACTGACGGTGTTTCATTGAGCCTAGTTCATAGTTGAGGAGCTGCCTCTGCAGTGGCTGCACATGTTTTGTTGTGGGAGTTTCTGTTCAGATTCTGTTGACATTATTTGAACAATGCCATGCTTCTATGGAGCTGTGTCACTACGCCTGACTTGGAATTTGGACTGAAGGAAGAACTGAAACAGGACCTTCATTCACCAGACTGCTGATCCAGGAAGCACCAAGTGAAGCGCCAAGTGAAGCATCAATCACACAACCATGTTTTCAGATGGAAACTTTTGTTGTGGGTTTTTTGTGTGTGTGTTTTGGGTGCCCATTTAGTACACACACACACACAGTGGTGCTCAGAAACACTGAAAAGACAAGAGGCAACAGCAGCTCTGATTGGACGTCTTGTCTCTTTGTCCCACCCCAACATGCTCGTCTCGTTTCAATTGGTTGACTAAAGTGTCAGTTGTAGTTCGTCACAGTCAGCGTCTAAATGTCTGACTTTTTATTTACTTTTGATTAAGAGTTCGTTAGTTGAGAAGGTCCTTTGGCTTATATTTTTCATCATAGTTTTCATCAACGAAAGTAACCCTGCAACATTAGCTGCTGAGTAAAGAGAACAATAACGTTTCCAACTAAAGCCTCTGAAGAAGGAGCTCAACACTAATATAAGTGCCCTCCATTGTTTAGCTTCCCGTTTCTTTCATTTGATTCATTCGGTCCTTGGAATTCACAGGCGTCTGGGCTCCTCTTTTCATGTGTTGTGATGTGTGTTTGTGGGCATGTATAGCACCTATACGTGGTTGGATACAGCCAATGTGTGCGTGCACCCGAGTGAGACTAACGTAGCTTATCTGCCAGAGTGCAGACTCTTTTCCTCTGCCAACTTGTCCTCACGCAGAAACTCACTCCAACAATGAGAGCAGTACGTGTATGAATGTGTGGACAGAGGCGTGAGATTTGCAGCATGTAAAGATAAAATGGAGTGCATTTTGCCAAAAGGTTTGCAGCTTAGTATTATCTTTGTTCTCTCAGCATTCGTTGGCTTTATCTCTGAGGAGCACGTCGTGGAGCCAAACGGTCGCTCGGGCCCGCTTCCCGTGTTTACTGCAGCCCATCACATACCAGTCCCATACGTCTCCTCTTTTTAGTTCTCTGAGGCTTCATACCACAAATATTACCGTCTATATATACCTTTGACATATTCAATACCTTCAGGGCAAATGGAAGTTTGAATGATAAAGACAATTCAAATAATCAGTCCCTATGCTGTCTCACTGGGACCGTTTGTGATTTTTATGTTTAACATGATTAAAATATCTCAAGTATTCCTTTGTAATTTTACGCACATTATGAAACAATTTAAGTTCACTTCACATGATAATAAAAAGACAGCAACATTAAAGAAGTAGCAGTTAATATATCCTTTGATGCTGGAGTTGATAAAATCTGCATTATTGCTCTGAAGCCAGGCAGTGTAGTACGCTTCATGTCTCGAGACAGAATAGAACCCAGCCCGGGTGCTGGGTCGTCACAGCATCCAACAAATCTCCAAACCAGCGACGTCACTCTTCCTGTCAGGTGGCTGAGGTTGATGATGGATGAGGTCACGTGATACTCGCCAGATTGTGTTGAGGGGCTTTCACAAGTACAAGTACAAGTACAGGTTCTCTGTAAATTATTGGACCTGATGCTGGTATCGATATCGGAGCATTGCTTTTGTGGAAACAAATCTAAATGTAATTAGGTCTTTTCAGAATCATCAACGTCAATATATTGAAATGACACCTAACAAAATGAATTATTTCGTTAGTCTGATTACACCTGGACACGTTAACATGTTAACTTAAATAACCCACCCAGATGATGCAACTTGAAGTCAGACTTCTTGGGAATGTGTGCATATCAGTCGGACTGGAAACAGATGTGTCACTCTGCATGTGTGCTAAAGCTTCACGCCGAATCCCCACCACCGACAAGTCAAACAGCGTGTCCAAAGGTAAACACCAGCTGAAACTCACAAACTAAACATGCTGGAAACTGCTGGAGCTCAGGTTTGTACAGATACCTGAACAGACTTTACTGGTCTGGGATGTTGGAAGCCACCTGAAGAAGTGCATTACCAATTCTCATTGTTACATAAATCACATTTATACAGTGAACTCTTCACACTGCATGTCTGTGTAGCAGGAAGAACTAATTCGAGCTTACAGGAGGGTGGAGGAAATGCAGCACATCATTTCAACCGGCCTCCCAGACTCACCTCTTTCAAAAACTGCCTTTCTCAGTCAGTTTCAGTGTAAAAATGGGATCATTGTCTATCAATAAAGATCTTGTGAAGTAGTAGGTCTCTGGTAATGTGATAGGCTAAGTCAAAGAGCTTAGAACATTGGGGATACTGAGAAGATGGGAACAGGTTTTAAAGTGTTTCCATGTGCCAGTGGCAACAGCTGCAAAGCCAAGTCCAAAAGAACAACATGTAACTTTGTGGAAATGAGCTCAAAGTGTAGCAGGTGAGCCAAAACTGGGAGAGCCCAACAGAATCTAAGACAAAGATCAGAAAAACCTTGAACCCTGGCAGAGTCAGATCCTCCAGATATACAATATCTTCAATCCAAGTCAATGGTTGTTGTACGACATGTAAGGATGCAGTTCTTGGATACTGAGTGAGGAAATAACCATATCTAACATCATCCTCCCACTGACACCGTCATGCATCCTAACAATTGGCACAACTAGTAAACTTTACATGAAATATTTTGTTCTGTAGGTTTCAGTACACATTTACCTCTTAACGGCCATAATTACACATTAAGGCCCCGTTGACACGACAACAAATACGAGTGTATCTGCAAAACTTTCTTCACCTCGAGGGGATCCGTTTACACGATACCGATGTGCGGATCCACTGATTCCACAAAGATTTTAGACCGACTCCCAAGGTGGAAAGATTCTTACATGGTCATGATTCCCCCCTGCAGAGACAGCTGGAGGCTATGGAGCGCTGTTACTGTGCCTGCACAACTCTCCCCCCTCCCCTCACGTTAAAAATACTTCATATGCCTGTAAACAAACATGGCGGACCCATAATGGTCTGACTCGCTCTGTATTCTAGTTTTATCGTCCATATCAGTAGTTTGATTGTTGAGACTCTTCCCTGATAGCGTCCACACAAATGTCGGGTTCTCTTCATTTCGTTCACATTTATAGCATGTTGTTCTCTGCACACGTCTGTATGGTTTCATTACAGAAACAAGCAACAGCACCCTCCTGTGGCCCGGCAGACTAACGACATCGTTGTCAAGTGTGTCTGCTGCTGCAGTGGAAACGCAGCGCCTTTCTTGAGCGGATGAGGGGTTGCCAGGTGAAATGTCGTGTAAGCAAGGCCTTAGACACGGTGGCACAGTGGTTACTGCTCTCACCTCACATCGAGAAGGTTCAAATAATATGTGGAGTTTGCATGTTCTCCCCGTGTGTGCGTGTGTTTCCTCCAGGTCCTCCAGTTTAATTCTACAGTCCAAAAACATCCATGTGAGGTTAATTGGTGACACTAAATTGCCCCTGAGTGTGAATATGAATGTGTGTGTGTGCGTGTGTTTGCTCTGTGGCGGACTGGCGACCTGTCCAGGTGGACCCTGGCCCCGCCCACGGTGCGCTGGGGTCCGCTCCAGTGCCTCGCCACCCTGGACTGGATCAGCAGGAATGAAGGTGGATGGAGGGGATGAGACACAACGTGGTAGAGTATCTGATTCCTATACTTTGCTGAAACTGCTTGTGGAAGGTTCAAACTTTTCTGAAAATCATCCAAAGATGAAAATCTCACAGAACAAGACCCCTTCATGAATTGATGAAAACGATCGATATATTGTGAATGGTCATGCTGGTCCAGAGAGAACCAACAGCCATGCTGGCTGATGCCAGTTGTGGCTTTTCGCGGGGGAAGGTGGGCACGTCTCATCTGCACTGCATCATGGGAAACGTCTGCTACCAAGAAACAATACTGAAAGACAACTGAAAGAATAAGACCTGCCTTTTCG
This sequence comes from Parablennius parvicornis, assembly GCA_900302745.1. Taxonomy (NCBI): domain Eukaryota; kingdom Metazoa; phylum Chordata; class Actinopteri; order Blenniiformes; family Blenniidae; genus Parablennius; species Parablennius parvicornis. The sequence continues at coordinate 4,006 of OMNM01061070.1, read as the reverse complement.
TCAGGAAATTAGTTTGACCTGTCTCACCACTGTCGGTGAGCAGCGACACCCATTCATACAGATGGTACATTCTGATCCCAGTAGCCTCGTTCAGCCTGGCTACATTCTAGAAACATCAAGAACCAAAGTTTTACTTTGCACTGTGTACTTGATCCTTTTTTCAAAAGGTTTTTTTTTTTTTTTTTTTTTTTCTTTTAGAAAGCCCAGATATGAACAGAATTTATACAGTGCAGTTTCACCAGTTCATCCAGTCCATCCAGTTCTACTAGTTCATCCAGTTCATCCAGTTCAGATCCAAACATGAAACCAATGTCTTGAACCTACCTGACCATGAGCACCATCGAAAAAAAAAAAAAAAAATGTCCTGGTGATAATAATGACAGGAACTGCTGGTTTGTAATTCATTTAAACATTCTGAGTATGGGAGGTTTCATAACTGACTTATTTCAGGAAAACATGTTTATTCTAAAATGTGAAATCTGTGATAATGGAACATCAAACTGATTCCAGTTTCCTTCATCCTCTAACACTAGGTGGAGATATTGATTAATAACGTAGTACTACAAAAACATTTGATTTCCAGATTGTTTGGACAGTACTATACCAAAAGACACGGAAACTTAAAGAACTAAACAGTTAAAAGCGCTATTGTAAGGTGCAAGACGTTGATGAATCGTATTCTGTGTGTATGAACATTTGATGAATGTCTGGAGATTAAGAGTGAAACAGGTTGAAGACTGCGGTGGTTTGAATTCAAGGCTGTTCCTTCATCTGAAGATTTAGGTCAGTATTCATGTTTGGTCTTCATTTATGAACTTTGAGCATTTCTCTGTTCAACTTGCCCCACAATAACCTAAAACACTGTTATCGTCTCTGACCGGGGTCATATGACACGGCCTGCTTCGTCAAAATCTGAGTTTCCTACTGTATGTCAAATCATGTCAGCCTGTGCTGCAAAACAGAAAGAAACACACTCTGACTTTGACGTACTTTTGTCAACCTTCAACCTGAATGGTTTTGATATCAGTACATGTGCTGGATACAGTGTTCTGCTCGTGACTTCCTCCTGTTCATTTAACCTCAATGAGCAAACAGGTGAAGCAGCCGTCGCACAGCAGCAGTGGAGCAACGCAGGAAGCGTGAAGGGTATCGGTTTGATTTGGTTTTCAGTTTAAACCCACAACTTGTCACTCGGATGGATGTTTTTTGCTCCATCACCGACATTCTTTTAGTTTATTTACCACTTCACCAAACAACCAGCGAGCACAAAGCGGCAGATGAGAACAATAAAGGAAGGATCATACAGCGAGGAGATCTTCAAATACTGCGGCTTGTCCAGAGCTCCTTATGGAACCGTACTGATGGGCTCGGTACCGCAACAGAGGGGATGAACTCAGCAGAACTGAAGAAATGAACCATGTCTTTGATCATGTTCAATTTACACATGAAAGCAAAGCAGCACTTTGGGGGAAGCTCTGTGGCCTTCCCATCATGCTTTGCTTTCTTCTGGTATTAGAGGGATTTATTCTGTTGAAGCAAATGTGACTTGGCAGCACAAAAGAAAACTGATTGTTTTAGTCCTCATTTACACGACAAGGGTTCAAGTGAAAACACGTTGTTTTTGCCTTTTCGTTTCAGAAACGTTTTCTGTTTACAAAGCAACAACAGAAATCCTCAAATTACTGTAGTTTCCATGTTGGGCCACAGAGACAGTGAACAAACATGAAATTGGATTGGTATTATGGTGACTGTCAAAATAAAAGTACCAAGTCCAGGAGAATGTGGACGAGGAGTCATGACATCACAGAGAGAACTTGGTTCTGATTGGCTCCACTGAGCATGTGCAGTGGTGCACATGCTCAGTAGCAGCATTTCTTCTGCCATCTACAAGGAGATGGAGCCTGAATGTTTTCAAAAAGTTGTGTTTTCAGTGGCTCCGAGCATCGAATCACCTAAAACCAGGAAAGCTTTTTAATTTTCACTTGAAATCATTGCCGTGCAAACATGAATTCAAAGTGACCAGCAACACGTTCTGACCAAAGTCCCACTGAAAGTCTGCTGCAGAATAAAAATAACAAAATCACACAACAAATTGGTGCAAGAAGCAGTTGGGTGAAACCTGCTAGTAGTGATTGAATGGGGTATATTTACTATTTGTTTTAATCTATGAAGAAGAAAACCTGTATGAGCAAGTCTGGATGTGTTTAATTCTCCACCCTCAGCCCCCACCCGCCGCTCCACCTCAGTTGGGTGGTCCCACTTGCAGCCATTCAAGCTGTCAGCAGCTGGAGGTGTAAAAGTTGAAGGAAAACATGCCAGTTGGCCTCCTGGCAGCATGTGAGCTGTACTTTGTTGGAGCAGTTTCTGCTTGTGTACCAGGGTCACTAGTTCACTACTTTTAAAAGAGTGTTTACTTGTATGAGTGTGCTTCAATCTGGAGTGTGCCTTTTCTTTAAGCTGCCTGTTTGGTTTGTTCTTCACTGTTTGGGTTTTCTCACTCGGTCTTTTTCAAATCGCTCCAACATATTTTGTTCCAATAAAACCCTTTATTGAATCAGGTAAGTTGGTCTCGTTCATCTAATTTGACAAATTTAAATAATATCTTGAAGTGAAATGACACAAAATGCACATAAACAGATGTGTTGCATACGGATACCCCTACAAGGGGTTCATCGGTTGGAGAACAAAACTTTGGAAAAGTGGGCCACCAGACACTCTGAGTTGTGTCTTTGAGTAAGAAACTTTCTGTGCACCCAGAGAAAGTATGTGTCTCTCCGAGGATTTAGGACAAACAACAATAAGTTTGAATGGTACAAGCAACAACAGAAAGCGCTCAGGCTACATAATGTCAAAGTCAATATTTGATCTAGACCAGAGAGGAGAAAGACATTCTTGTGGAGGTGCCACAGCCAGTTTATGTTGAGTGGGATGAAGTGGTAAAACAGCTCCATATTAGTTTCTCTTTGTTGTGGCGTATAAGTCGGGAAAATGCTTATAATTATACAAAACTGAACAATTAATGACTACTTTTTCAATATAAAGCCACATTTAAGCCTCGAGTTTCACGGATCCAGGAACCCCAGAGCCCTGACACACATGAGATCAAAACCACCATAAGGCCTTTTCTAGACCCTGAAACAGCCTACTCACTTTGTTGGATTTGAAGACACCTGCTTTTCTATGTTGGTGGGAATGTGTTTCGGCTTCCCTCTAATGTTTTGTCAAATCAAAGGCGTTCAACAGCCTCTTCTAGAGAATCTGGGGGAAACTGCTGCATGGAGCACAGAAGAAAACTTGATGTATGGATAACAAAACATTTTCAGGTAAGAACATGAAGATTCTGTGTTTGTTTTTTTGTTTTCTTTTAACATGGATTTAATCCTTTGGTGCTAAATAACCTCTTGTGGAATCTTGTTAATAGTAAAACTGGCTTATTCATTGATCTTGTTCTCCATTCTCTCAGTGAATAGTAGGATGGTATTTCTTGTTTACGAGTTACGACCAACAAAACTAACTCCTGAAAATGATTGTCCTAGTCTGTGGATGGGATTTGTCCTGAAATGTGTTCTGATCTTCATCTAAGTCATGAGGCCGGACAGATGCAATGTGTTTGTTCTGTTTTGAAGACTTCGCCCCTGACGCCTGATGTTCAGTGGCTTTTAAAAGATGAGGACATGAGGGGAGGGGTCATGCTCAAGGGGCTGCAGTGCGTCATCAGGTCCCCCGTTTCCAACCCACCCAGAACCTCCTGAGCACAAAAGAACAAAAACCTCCTCAACAACTGAGACTGAAGATAAAACATTATTCTTCACACTGACTTAAAAGAGTTTTAACTTCATAAACAAACTTGACTATTTGAGTTCATGTTTGTTGTCTAATCTACATATCTGATAATCTCATGTGTGACCCGGTCGCAGGGCTTTTTCTCCGGGAGCTGTGTTTTTTACCCTGCAGCCGTTAGCAGCAGGACAATTTCCCAATGGTTGACTTTCCACTTAAATAATTA
>OMNM01061067.1:0-10052 GCA_900302745.1 Parablennius parvicornis | reverse complement strand
AAGGCCACCATCGAGCCCAATGGAGCTGAGATGGGGCAAGCCGCAATCGAACCTCGCATAGATTAGTTTGGAACATCGTTGACGCCGGCGAAGACGGGACGACAGAGATAATACGATGGCGGCTGCCATCAATCCCAACACAGATGAGACAGGGCAAGCAGCCATTGACTCCGATCGAGATGGAGGGGCCCCTATCAGCGATGAGATGAGGTGGGCTGCCTTAGAGTCTGTCCATGGGGGCATGGACAGACCATGCCCCCATCGACCTACACAGAGGTGAGCTGGACCAAGTTGCCATTAATGATGACGGAGACGAGACGATGTGGACTGCCATCAATCCCAACACAGGTGAAACAGGGCAGGCCACCAGTGACCCTGGTGTAGACGGGATGAGGCGGGAACTCCAGTGGAGAAGGGACAGGGCTGGCCGCCACTGACCCAGACCGAGAGGAGGCAGGACAAGCAGCCATTGACCCTGATTGAGATGGGGGAGCCCCTATCAGCAATGAGATGAGGTGTGCTGTCTTGGAGCCAATCAGAGACAGGACAGACCACGCCCCCATCGACCAACACGATGAGATTGGTCAGGTTGCTATTAATGATGACGGAGACGAGACGATGCGGGCTGCAATAAATCCCAACACAGATGAGACGGAGCAAGTCACCGTTGACCCTGGTGTCACTGTTGACATTGTCAAAACAGAAAAAGGCAAGGGGGGGCGTAACAAGCGTCACTGATCGGGAGGAGCTGTCACCTGCAGGGAGGAGTTTAGTTCAGCTCCTATCATCTCCACCATAAGCAGGTTTCACCACGAGCAAAACTCGAGGAAACTGGAAAAATGTAGCGCCATTTTCTCAGTAATATTAAGGATTTTTCTTTTTTGTTTGAGCTGTTGAACACACACTGAGAGCTGGATAAACATACTGAGTCTTGCTCAGTGAGAAGCAGCCAGTTGTCACACCAGGTGAAGGTTACAGTGCGTTTGCTTTCAGTTGAGGCCAAAAATGCCTTGTGCACACATATGCACTTTTTTTGTTTTCATGCCACTGTCAGTTTTCCCTTTCACAACTGATTTAAGCAGATAATATCTGTTGTGAGAGAAAAACCCTTTCTCGTATGATTGTGATATTTTTACTGAATAAAAACAAAAAAACCCACAAATTACGATTGAATGTGTTTATGTACTTGGATAAAGCGAAGCTGATACTTCCTACTAATACAACAATTATGTGTTAATGTTTAAATATAAAAAGTGATGATTTCTCTCCTCATAAGTTCAAAGTATCACATGTATGAGTTATGGCTATCATTTTATACTACTGACCGATTTTAATCATCATCCTGTCTGATCACATCCCTTCTGAGGAGGTGAAGCAGATGGTGTCACAGAGTGACGACAAAAACAAACTCCCCTCTTAGTTTGTACACATAATCCTGCCGAATCCAGCCGAGGCTCGGTGCAGTGGGTCAAAAGAGCCACAAATACAGCGGGAATCAATCATTAATCAGAAACAAAGACGCAGAACAGTTGACTTTAACTTCTGAAGGCTCTGGTCCTTCTCTGGCCATCACGTAAATGAGGCAGAAATGTGATAAACGTGGCGCCACTTCAAAGAGCAAACAGTGGTGCATTTGGTGACCAATTCTTGCGTCATGATGAGAATAATACTAGTTCTGACTTGGGTTTGGTTTGCAGGTGAACATAAATTTGTAGGATGAGCAGCAGAGCAACAGCATGTGAGCTGTGCTCAACAACAGTTTGCCATAGAAGTCCACAAGGAAATTCATTACAAAACACAGACTTTCTTACTTTCTGTGCTTAGTTCATATATTTTGATGATAAAGAAGTATACTTATTAAATTCAAAATGTAACTATTCCATTTTGATTACGTACTATTGTATTTTGTATTAGAATGTTATTCGTTTATTCAAATGGTAACAGCTATGATTCTAAAATGACTCTTCTTGCTATTTGAATCTCACCACACACTTGACAAAGAATGAGCAGATTCATTCTTAATTAAAACAAGCGTCTCATGATGTTACAAGAGAAAAAAGAGTTGATGTCAATGTGGCTCTCACTTGTATTGAAAACAGCTATAGCATGACCTTAGAATTATTATGAATTCTCCATCTCATTATCACTAAGCTTAAGTTGTAAATGCCAGACATATTCACAGCAGCTGCGTGTTTCTCTGGCTGTCAGTATGTCTAATCCTGAACGGAGTATCACTCCAGTAGAAATATGGCTCCATGATGTCAAAGACACCGTGTTATATACTGCTGGATGTTCTGCAAGACTATTTACAACTGAGTAAACAGTCCTACTTTGACACGGACACTGCCCGTATCCTTAAATTGGGATGGGATCAGGTTGTGGTAAAGTTACATTAGTGTGTTTATTTCTGTAAATTTGGAAACGCAATCAAGTGTAAAGGGAATCAAAGGTGAACCTATGTTTACCCAGTTTAAGCAGACACGGTTGTATTGTGTGGCCACTTGCAAATGAGACTATGATTACAACAGTTACATTAATTAATCTGTATTTGTCAATCTAATCTAATTTCATGGTTAAGATGAGGATCGATGAGGATGTTGTTAGAGTTGAGTTTAGAGTAAATATGCACTGACCCCACAGGGATTCCAAGATTTCTGCGTGAAGTGTGAAGTCTTGTTTTAAAGTTGTTGTTTTTTTTATTTCAAACATGCACAAAATCAAATAAGCAGTTTATACCAATCAACCAAATGATGAGCTCAGCAAATGAAGAGTAAATAAATAAATAAATAACAGCTGAACAATACAACATATATGTAACGTATATGTATATGCATATGCTTTTGCATATATATGTATATATGTCGTCAAGTCTGCAGCCAATACAGTGTCCTCAAAAACTCATGAAAACACAACTTGTGTATCTGTGTGTCCATCTCAGTATATTGTACGATAAGTGTCCGCGTCTGTGCCTGCATTGCGTACAGCCGTGCGTAATGTACCGCGGTGTGTCTGTGCGTAACGTACCGCGGTGCGCCCCTCCTTTCTGGAGAGTCGCTCCTGGGACTGGGAGCTGCTGGGGCGCTGTGTGTGATCCGCTGCTCTCCGCTCCGCCGGGTACAGACGCTTCGGGACCCTCAGAGAGGAAAAACCCGCCGCAGTACCATGACAGTCGAGCGGATCTTCGACGAGCTCGGACATTTTAAAAGGTACCAACAGCATCTGTACTGTTAGTTTGTTTTTTTTGTTTTTTCCCCTCGCAATAACCCTGCTGACGTTTTTCTCTCACCTAATTAGTAGTTGGAGGTAACTTTATATATGTATCTATAATCAGAATCAACAACCTGTTGCGTGCCTTTATATACATATATCGGCCCTGTCTTAAATGTTTATTTAAAAAGTAACACCACTAAACACAAGCAAGCTTGTTCAGTTTACTGTGGACACTTTTTTTTTCTTTTCTCCAAATCACATATGTTTTAGTTTTATCTCAGAGGAACTGCATGTCCCGCTTTGTTAATTCAAAACTTACCCAGGCTGGTAAAACTGCCTGCATGTTTTATAAAGAAGAATGAATGTATGTATTTAACACAGTTATTGTTTTTTTCTTTTCCTCATCCCACTCAGTTGTTTTGTATTTCTTTTTTTTCTTCATGTTTTCTGGAAAATGTGTTACTTTATTTGCCCCATGCTTCACTTTGGTCTTTGGTGAAGAATCAACATTTACTTTGAGTTCTTATTATTTTACTCAATTAATATTGATAATGTTCAGGAACATTGTTTGTTTGGCTGTAGTGTGCTTCATACATTTTGCTTTCAGACAGATTTTATAGGTTGGCCTACATCTTCTGCTTTTTTCATTCTTCTGTAGGGAATCAAGTCTTTGTAGTTGAGGAACTAATTTGTTTCTACATACCAGAAGCACATATGTCATAGTTTTAAAGTAAAGATGATTTGTTTTAATCAAAGTTACTTTGAGTTTTACATACAATAAGAGTGACTTCTCCTGGTGGTGACTTTGCCAGCTGCTATTTCACACATTTTTAACATGGTCTTCCTTCCTTCTCTGTAGATTTCAGGCCTGCCTGTATTTTGCAGCAGCCTTTCAGGCCATAGCATGTGGCATCCACTACCTTGCCTCCGTGTTCCTGGTGGAGACTCCAAACTTTGTGTGCAGTGTGCCTGGCAACATCACCCATGTCCTGTACGAAAACATGACAGCATCTAGTCTGGAAGAACTCCTGCCGGTCTTCCAAAGTGGACCCATGGTGGTGAAGACAGCTGATGGGGAGCAGTGGGAGCTCAGCCGGTGCCGCAGTGCCCTGCGCATCGATCCAGTGGATTTCACCTATGACTTTCACGGCAACAAAACAGTGAGAGCATGCAGCGGGAACTTTATTTTTGACCACAGCGAAGTTCAACAAAACATCGTGACGGACTGGGACTTGGTGTGTGACAGAGAATGGCTGGCCAAGCTGTGTCAGCCCACCTTCATGCTTGGTGTGCTGATTGGAGCGCTGGTGTTCGGAGACATTGCTGACAGGTAAGCCGAGATTTGCCCGAGAAGCATGTGGGGAGATTTGGAGCATAGGTTGAATGAAATTTGTATAAACAAATACGGCCGTGCAACCAGAGCTGGCTCACCATTTGGCGATATCGGCAATTGGTAAGTGCGCCGGGGCAACCAGAGGGCGCCAGAAAGTCAGGAAGATGTGATCGATTATATATAGCTCGATTGAAAAGATTATACAAGACATTACGTTACAATGGATCAAATGTAGGCATGTATAGTTACCACGTTGAGTTCATTCACAGGAGACATTTGTGCCTGTTTTGTCTGGGTTTTGGAAATGGGATAAAGTAAACCCCGTTGTTTATCCTCTCGGGATACCTCATATCACTGTCGTATGTGCCCCAGGCTCATCGTTTGTCTATCTTTGCATCTTAAATCCAGTAACCAACAAAACTGTGGCCTGCACTATTGGTTACACCAAGAATATCTCAGTCAGTTTTTCCGGGGAGTTGGTACTTGAATGCTATTGGTTCACGTGCGTTCAGGGGCGGGACTTGAAGAGAGATACTTGCACTTCTACTCTGGAACTAATGTGATACTGTTCTCTCTAATAGTTAGTAGTTGATGTGTGAACATTATGATTCATGGCCTCATAGATCTGACAAGGATTCGGGGATGTTGGATAAGCTACTGTGACCGTCACTTATCTCTCTTTTTAATATTTGATCTCACCAACAAAATAGATAGGGTTAGGATTAAGGTTATTTTAATTTTATTACAGCAGCTGGATTCAAGTTTTATGTTTTTTTGTTTGTTTGTGTACTTATCCAGGAATGATCAAATGCATACCTGTGGTTGTGAGGAAAACAATGTCTTGCCTTCCATGACTCATTAGTATTAATGTGTTTTACTGTGTGTGTGTGTGTGTGTGTGTGTATGTGTGTATATGTGTCTAAGTGCAAATCACGGAAACAGCCATCATTTAACATTCTTCAGTGAATGTTAAATGATCATGAAGGAAACCAGATGACTTCTAGTAACCACAGTCATATGCAAACATGACACCAATACTGTCCATATCATTAACTACACCGTTTGAAATGTTCTTTAAAAAGAAAATATGTATTGTGCCAGTTCCATGACATCATCCCAATGCATGTAAACATGGCCAACTTGACATATTTTAGTTCAAACTAGTCATGAAACGTGAAAGTGCAGATTCTCTGGGATTTTCATGCATAGCCATCTCAATGAATTGTTCAGACAAAAAGAAAAACACTCTTAGCGTTCTCTGAGTAGCAGATGCCAGACGTCAGAGGATAATGGGTGAATATGTTCCACATGACAGAAAGGCAACAGCAACAGAAAAAAACTACTCGTTACAACCACGACCATCTCAGTGCACACAACAGTTTGATGGGCGGCTGCAGCAGAAGACCACACCGAGCGACCCTGCCAGCTAAGAATAGCAAACTAGGCTTTAGTTCATTTGGAGTGGCCACAACTGGGCAATATTAGATTGAAAAAACACAACCTGGCCTAATATTCTCGACTTTTGCTTAAATATTCAGAATATCACATCAACAACAAGTACTGTTTAGATTTCTACTCCTGGGATAATGGTGTAGGCAATATCTTCTTAGCTCTTTCACTCCCGTCGTATCACTGTCGACAGGGTTTGGCATGCTTTCTTCTTTTAAATATAACTTTTAGAGTTTATGGTAGATACTAGACTATCCCTTCCTCCACTACCAGGAGGAAGGGATATTGAGCTGTAGCCTTTATACTAGTCATTACTGCCCCAGTGTAATCTTCCCATTGCAGACACGATTCACCAGCATGTAAATCATTTGTAACACAAACTTTTCAGTGTCATCAAAAAAAATGGAACACTGGAAACCTATCAGATATTGAAAGTTGGGAATTAGCTGGAAAAAGGGACAGAAAAATTAATTTGTGGCACAATTTTGGCAATTCTACACCCACAAAATCAATCAAATGAGAAATAAAATAATGAACTCAATTTTGGCCCATTGAACGGTCTGATCATTGTTTTAACAATAAAACCAAATTGTCACTGATTACCTCTCCCCCTCTCTATAACCACCGTCTTCTTATAGTAATGTCCAGTAGAGAAACATCTCAAACCGGTCTGTCAAACTTTACAATGAGTTCCATGTGCTAAAAGTGTCCACAGTCACCAGATCTCCATCCAATAGAGCACGTCTGGAATGTGGACTAATGAGAGATTTCACTCTGACGACGTGGAGTCAACAAATCTACAGCAGCTGTGTGATACTGCCGGATCATTTTCAATCAGAATCTGAGGAATGTGTTCAGGACTTGTTGAAATGAGTTTTCAAATTGAAGGTTACTCCAGCCCAGCTTGAGTAAAGTTTATTTAATGTTGATGCTGAGTGTATATTTTAATGGATTGCAGTGGTAGGCCTGGCCCCCCGACTTCCTGTCAAACCTTGTGCTCCTCATGATAACTAAATAACTCACTTGCATGTCTGAAATCAAACTTGTTTTCTTTATCCTGTGTTTGTCCATCCCTGTGCTCTTTCCCATCCCCTTCTCTGTCTCCACCAGAGTCGGTCGTGTTAGGATTTTGATGTTCACCAGCCTTTCTCAGTTTGTGCTCGGGGTACTTGTGGCATTCTCTGGAAACTACTATTTGTTTGTGGTGCTCCGCTTTCTTCTTGCCATGGTGAGTTCAGTGTTTTCACAACTGCACTTTATACAGTAAGCATTCCCCATCTGTGTGTGTGAGCCAGATCAGATTTTGCATTACAATAACATTTTTTTGGTCATCGGCTGCAATTCAAACAACAAATGCAGAGTTAAAATGAAGCCGTGATTAAGAACAACGCAGTAGTTGATAATATGAGCGATGCACAGCAGTCGGAAAAGTCGGAAGAAAACATGTTTGTTTTTCTTTATTACCTGTGTGCATAAAAGTAAATTTTCAAGCTAAAAGAAGGGAGTCACTACGGCTACAAACCCACATGGCAGTTAAGTTGTGCTGAAAGAGTCCCTTCTCCTGCTTCATGTTTTCCCTCCTCCCTTGTCCTCCCTTCCCCCCTGCTCAGTCCTCTTTCGCTACAGCTGTTGTTTTTCACATCGAAGCGGACCCTTAGATAGGACCAATCAGCCACACACGGGGACAGTTTCAAGTCGCCACTAAAAGCTTTTGCACATTTATAAGTGAATAATGAAACCATGAACCATGCCAGTGATTCATTAGAAGTACTTTCTGAATGTAAAGAGCAGCAACTGCAGTTAAACTATCAGTTCAATGTGAGGCTGTTCAGTTCTGTTTCTTTAGCAAATGGGCACTGGATTGTGTACATGATAAGGAGTGACAGTTTACTTACTCTTGCATGATTCGTAGCTTAGAAAGGTCAATGGTAACTTCAGAGTGCCTCAGCTGTGCAACTGTTAGCTGATATAACTTTTCTACTTGTGCTATTACAGCAATTAGAACTCAACTTTAAACCATAGTTGTTTACTTTGGATACAGTTGATGCTGTTCAGTTCAAGTTATGAGAGCTCAACTTATGGCTTGTATTAAAAAAAAAGAAAAAGTAGACTGAATATTTATAAACCAAGTCCTGCACATTCTGTGGCAAAAATACTGACTCATAAAAATTAAGTATGGTTCAGTTTTAGATTCATAATACACACATAACTAAATGTCTATTCCCTACTTAGCTTTTTCTTAAGTATTGAGGATATTTTTGTATCTTGTGGGACAGTTATTCATTCCTGCATTATAAAACTCATCTAGTCTTCCTCTCCATCTTTTATGCCTTCAGCCAACAATAACATCCATCCATCTAATTATGGGCTTCTTTTCCTTCCTTTTTCCTGACAGGTGTCCAGCGGCTATTTGGTGGTGGTGTTTGTCTATGTGACAGAGTTCACCGGTAGCAAGGTGCGCACCTGTACCTCCATGCATGTGCACGCAGCGTTTGCTGTTGGCATCATGGTGGTGGCGCTGACCAGTTACCTGGTGCGGGTTTGGTGGATTTACCAAATCATCCTTTCCACCTGCACCTCTCCTTTCCTGTTTTTCTGCTGGAAGTTCCCTGAGACGCCCTTCTACTTGCTCACAAAGGGCCGTTACAAGGACGCTCAGACCCTGCTCGACACGATGGCACGTTTCAATGGACTCAAATGCACACTCAAGGCAGAACAGCTCCTGGAGTCCGAGAAGAGCGACAACGGCACGGCATTGATAGAGAGGGAGGCGGAGAACCAGCCAATGCAGTCGGAAAAGAAGCTGTCCATCCTGGATCTGTTTGGCAGCTGGAGGATGGCAGCTCGTACGTGCACCGTGTGGTCCATCTGGTTTATCGGCAGCCTGGGTTACTACGTCTTTTCTCTGGGCTCCGTCAATCTAGGAGGAAATCAGTACATGAACCTCTTACTTGTTGGTAAGCTGTTTGTTAATAAGAAAAGATTTACCTGAAAAAAGATGGGGAGCAGAATTTATTAGACCGAAAAGGTACACAATGATATTGACCTATTTTTATCCATTGATAAGATTTGGCTGTATAAACATGATGTTTGCCTTAGTGTCAACAGGGTCCATCCTACATTGAGGAACTTCTAGAAGCGTACCACTCTCCGCGAGCTCTTCGCTCTGAGGATGCAGGACTGTTGGTAACCCATCAAGTCCATAAGAGTAGAACAGGAGGCAGAACTTTCAGCTATATGGCTCCTTTTCGTTAGAACCACCTTCCAGCCTCAGTCCGAGGGGCAGGAACCATTAGCTTATTCAAGAGTAGACTAAAAACCTTCCTCTTCGACAAAGCTTATAACAAAACATATAACTAAGAAAATAAATAAATAACAATAGGACCAGTAAATTAAGCTGCCATAGGCCTAGATTGCTGAAGGTTTTCACTCTCCCGTTAAATGGAGTTTTAATCTACATTTGGAGCTTCTATTCCTTTTTCTCTCTTTCGTATCTTACTGTACCTGCAAGATGCTGCCGCCGTCTATGTTTCTCTCCAACAGGTGGGGAACAAGACGAGATGAGAAGAATCCAGAAACTACAGACCCGGGCCGTGACGATCCTGCAAACAAGACCCCGCCCGAGGACCGCGATCCAACCCCAGGACCGTGAACACACCTCGGAAGCGTGACCCCACCTCAGAACCATGGCCCGACTCAGAACCATGGCCCTACACTCCAGAATGAGATGGGACAATCGTCAGATCGTCCCCATCAAGGACTATCTGATCACTGTACCGAACTCTAACTGAAGATAATAGAATCTGGATTCACTTATCGGTTGTTTCATTTTTAAATGTGAAATGCATGCAAATATAAAGATAAAGAAACCGAAATGTGCCTGTGAATATGTGGCTGTGCCAGTGTTATGTTCATTCTTGAATTAATTTTCCCGACATTATAACTAATCATTTACGTTCTAAAGTCTCTTCCCTCTATCATCAGAAAATGTTGTGTGTCTGTTTATGTGTTATGGAGGGCTTTTTTCAATGGAAGGAGAGATATCTATTAGAAAACTGAT
>OMNM01061066.1:0-16604 GCA_900302745.1 Parablennius parvicornis | reverse complement strand
GGGTCTATTACTTGCAGAATGAATTAATCACACCATGGTAAGGTGTTCTCATAAGGTCAAGGTGTCTTATCAAACACACTGACAGACTGACATATCTTTCAGTAACACTCAGACTGAGAATGTGGACCAAATATTCTGTCTCAATGATCACAAGACAAATATGCTGACACGGCTCAAAGTCGTTTTTTGTCAGATTGATAAGATTAGGAGGAGTTTATAGAAGCACAAATCATTTTCAAGATAATCATTTGGGCAAATCAGAGAATGGCACTAACTGCAACAACTCATATTGTATTAGCTGCTTCATTTTCAACATTTTGGAACATTTCAGAACTCCCAGAGGGGGGAGGGTTTATATACTCCAGGGGTGTAAAACAAATTGCTCCTGGGCCAGACTCCAAGCTATCCCACAAGGCTAAAATTTTTCAGTTGTGAGATATCATGACATTAACTGCAATATGTTGATTGAGTGTTGCATGCCACTGTTATTATAGTTCTTAAACCTTTGATTTTATTCTTACTTCGTAGGCATTCACTGGCGGTCGGCAAAGCAAGAATTTCATTGTACAGGGAAACGTGTTTCTAACTGCACATATGACAATAAACACTTTGAACTTTAAACTTGAACTTGATTCAGCCACCAGGGGCACTCTTTAGTCTGCATTATGTGATGAATTAGTTCTTATGTTGCTCTGAATTAGTTCTGTCTTCTTCTACTGACCCACCGTCCTCTCTAGAGGCAGTGAAACAGCACCACTGCGTTTTATAATATCTCGCTAACTGAATAAAAGCTACCTGCTGGAGCTAAATGACTCTGTTAATTATAGCAGCCATAAAGAGAGGAAAGGAATGAGGCCAGACCGTTGTAAAAACTCATTTGAGGCAACAATACATGATTTTTTTTTTTTTTTTTTGCAACACCAATGTCAATTTGAAGTCCTTTGTCGGCTGCTATTCCATTCAATGAGTCCTCCCTCACACTCTAGGATTTGTTGAATCTAACATCCACACTGCATTTGATAAAGAGTTCAGGACACCTGCAGGGAAGTGTTTTATGCCTCCAGCGGCAAGAGTATTTTTTGGGATAAAAAAAAGAAGCTTGAATGATATGAAGTATCCTTTTTTAACCTGTTTTTCTTGGAGCCCCTGGTCGGCCTGTAAGAAATGTTGTGGATGCCATGTTGTAAACAGTACTGGCTTAAAACTTCAAAACAGGCTATGCACAGTGCATGTAGACTTTGCTGGAGAAGTGCGGTTAAAATCAATCATGAAAAGCTAACACGGCATTTATTGTTATGAATGAAACCTTCTCACACGTAACTTTTTACTACTACTACTACTACTACTACTACTACTACTACTACTACTACTACTACTATCTACTACTTGTGCAGTATCAATGTTTCAGAAAAAATGATGTCGTTAGGATGCTCGGCAACGAGGTGGCGCTATTGCTGTTTTTTGTAATGAAACTACATAACAATATGCTACAAACAACAGCAAGTACACAGACACTCTTATGGACAGAGGACAAAGTTGGATCATTATTCCAGGTGACTCTCAACTATAAAACTACCAAGTCCCAGGAGAATATAGTCACTGTTGAGTTGTTCTAATTGTTGATCAACTCGTATTTGTGCAAACAAAACTAGCTGTGATGTGCATGCGTTTTTTTTCCTCATTCATACAGAGACAAAGTGTTTTAACAAGTTCCGTCGCCCCCTACCGTTTGCACGTAGACAGAGTCAGAGCGCTTTCAAAAAGTAGGGTTTTCCCCTGTTTTCATGAAGACAAGGGAGAGCATTTTCAAAAAGTTCCAAGCTGTCTTTGTTGAATATGCAGAAATACTATTTACTATAATCCTGGTGCACATGCACAATTAGCAACATTTCAGAAAAGCTGTAATTTCCTCTCTTTCAACACACACAGAGTTGGAGAGATTACAGAAAGTTGTGTTTTCAGTGGCTCTGAGCACCAACACCCTGTAAATGGACGTCCAAAACACTTGAAGTGTGTTCCGTTTTTACTTTCAAACATTGTTGTACAAATGGGGCTTGATCGTGGGACCTATAGTCTATTTCCTGGAAAGGTCTCTAAATTTTTGACTCAAATCACCTCGAGTTTCTGAAATGGGTTTAGACCATCTTATCCAGGCTGCTCTCCACTGCATTTCTACTGCTACAGTTTATCTTCCCAGAGAACTTTCATTCTATTTACGTTCATCCAACAAACTGAGGACAGCAGATGTTTCAACAGTCATTAAATATGAACACCTAAGGCCCGGTGATAAGTTGGAGAAAAGCGTAGCACATCACTCGCTTGACATTTTTATGACATTCATTCCAGATTTGCATGATATTTGCCAAATGGCATTCCAATTTATTTATTTATTCACATTGGAGACAATGCACAAGTGTTTTGCAATGTAATTAGGACTTCCTGACTATACAAATATATGGTATCTCCAAGTTCATAGTTCATCAATTACTTTTTCATTAGTTATTGGAAGAATACCAGACTGTCATGCTGAAAGCTCATTAGACATTTCTCACTAATTTCAATTTGCAGAAACCACATTATAAAGTGTTTGAAGTTGATTTGAAACAGTAGCTTCAACTATAAGACTACTGAGATTTTTTTTTTTTTTAATCCTTTACTCGAACATCATGTTGTCAAATTGACATGTTGAAGCGGTAAACAGCACGATGCGGCACTCGCACCAGCCTGTTCAGAGTTTAGTGGGGGGCAAACAGTGGGACTTCTCCAATGTGAGAGACGATAACCGAGTGACTGCTTGAGTCTGTTGAATTATTCAGCTGCTCGTTCAACTTTGCAGCAGCACTTTTTTTTCTTTTTTAGCCTGTCTGTCTTCTTTCGCCTTGGACAGACGACTGAACATAGGTGAAGGTGTGTGTGGGTGTGTGTTTGTGTGCTAAAAAAAACAGATTGCTAAGTGAACGATTCCTCACACACTCAATGTTGAAAGCAACAACCAGCCACTAGTGACCGGGGCCACTCTGATGAAACATTCAGTGTTTTGAGCTTTGCTCAAAAGGGCAAAACCTCCTTCAACTGAGCTGCTTTCTGCATGTGAGGATGTCCTTATGTGCCTTTCCAAGACTGACCATTTTTACTGACTGCAACGTCTTTTAATAAGCCATTTCTGACAGGACCAATAGAAATGTCTCGACTTACTGAGTCCATTATGGGTGGAAGGACTTTAGGAAAAAAAAAAAAAAAAAAAGGGAATTAAAATGAAACGAGGCAAGAGACTGTGAATGGTTGAAATCAAGAGAAGAAAAATGACAGAGGCAAGATGCATGAAGATAGAGGACAGAAGACATTGAGAAAAGGGTTTATATCTGAAACATTTTGAGTCATTGGGTTTCTTTTATTCTCTTTTCAATTCTTTAAAATTAATATATACAGCTACTTTTTGTTCTTCCCGTTTTGTGATTCCTGGAAACTGATTGTGAAAGTTTCAAAGTTCTAATACAAAGTCTATAAATGTTCCTGTCTAAGAATTCTTGAGAAAAAGAGGCAATTTTGGCCTAATTAAGGTGCCACGTGAAATGCAATGCAATTCATATTCTTTTATTATTTTAGGACCTTTATTGTTTGGCCATTAAAGAAGTAAAGAGATAAATCATAGCAAAGTTAACATATGTTAAGCTGGAGGTAAAGTAATGGCAGTGCCACTGGCTCAAAATCTAAACCATCCATCCATCCGTCCATCCGTCCATCCATCCTACTACTTCATTCTGTTCAGGGTGACTGGGTGCTTAAGCCAATCACAGCAAAAGTCAGGATACATCCTGGTCAGGTCTCCAGTCCACAAACTATAATCATCTTAATAAAACCTTTACAGTCAGAATACTGATTAATTGATCAGCAAAGCTGCTTCTTCCACTCTAGGGATGTTGGAAGTTCAGATCTATTCAACCCAACACATTAACTCAGTTTCGACATAGCTTGGCTGGAAAATGTTGGAATTGTTGGAGAAAGCTGGCGTATTTTTAGAAAAGTGATACAGGCACAGGAAGAACAATTCTACTTCGAAAGGTGCCATAAGGCAGTGAATGAAGCCTCTTGGTGGGGGGTAACTACACTAACCCCTACAACATTGTCAAAATCAATCATTTCTAATCAAAAGTTTCACTCCAAAGCCAAACACATCAGTCACAAGCTCAAGAAGTGAAATGTTCACAGCCATTAATAGCATATTGGACCAGATATAAGTAGAGATTTTATTTCTTTTTTTTCAAAAATGTGAAATAGGTGTGAAAAAGTGAGGTGGCCTTGTATTTGGGGTCTGAGGAAAAGGAGATCTTCTCTCTTATGTCTTGTCCTTTAAATATTAATAAACTGAATCGGATTTGGTTTGAGTTCCAAGATAAAGTAAAGGTACTGTATTTCTAACATCCAGATAAATTTAAACTGCAGCTAAAAACGGAGCAACACAGTAATCACCTGGAGGTAAGCTGCTCAAAAGTAGGTCAAGTGAACCATGTACACAGGAGGAGTTAAGAGGGGAATTTTAATTTGATGGTGATCAATAGAGACGAGACTTATGACTGTCAAGCTGCTGAAAGATTTGGTGACAATGAGTGCAACAGAAGAGGCCAGAGAACCCAAAAAGAGTCTGAAAAATAGTCAGAGGAGATTATAAGAATGTCCTGAAAGTAGTTTTCCAGACATAGATAGGTGATGAACTGTCCTACCAAAGCAATTTAATGAAGAGACTGACTTTGGCAACACAGTAAGTCTTTTTTATTTTATTTTAGGTTGTGTTAAACTACTGGATGCGAGGCACATTATTTTCTGACTTGATTTTTGTTTTTTTTTGTGTTTTTTTTAATATCACTACTTTCAACAAAGGTCTAAAAAACAGAAGTACCTTCTGGACTGTTAGTCGGTTTGTGGGTGTATATGAGAGGTTGGGTGTAAAATTCCTATTTTTAACTTTTATTTCTGTAATGTCTGTGTCCAAAGGCAAATGAGGTACTTATCAATGGTACTTCTAAAATATGGACAGAAATCGTTCTTCTTTCCTCTTCTGATGGATACCTCAATTGTTTCAGGAAGAAAAAGGACCATTTTACCAATTTACGATCCATTGTCAGACAAATGGTACCTAAAAGGGTCTTAAAAAAGGCATGATGAATTTTCATTGAAAGAAAGATCCCAAAACCAAATATAGAACTCTCAATTCCCCTTAAAACATTAAGCAGGGTGCAATTTAAAACTGTGGGCCAATCTCACAGGAGCTATCGGGAATCGATAGGTTTGTTTCTTTTGGGAATATAAATGGGTGGCTGCAAATATTCTGCATTTTATAACTCAGGACTCATAAGATCAAGGCTTGAATGAGGGCAGTGGCCACAACAGAGGTCACAAGAGTCACCATAATCAATATGTTTTACCACTCTTGGGACCATGAATGAGGAATGCCTGACAAATAAAAACCAATACCATGGCAGGTAAAATCCAAATAAAATGTGATGGTTGCGCATTATTAATGCATTAGTCTGCCATTCACACAACTTACCTCAAGTAATTTGAATAGGTTTGGTCCATTCTAAGACTATATTTTTCAACGCTGGTGAGACATTTGGTACTCACAGTAAAACATTTAAAATGGATGTATTTCATGAACATGTGGGTGATAAAATCATTTTGGCATGGATGGCCTCAACTTGTGATTTCTGTTAGGATCAGCTATTTTTCTATGAGCTCTCATGAGGAAAACAAAAACAGGAAATGCTTTTCAATACTGCACAAAGATATGAGGGCTGGCATTTTCACTTTACATCAGAATAACCCAGGTGCAAAGGTAAGTTTGTTTTTCTTTTGTTTTTTTTCCTCGGTGTTTTCCTTCTGTCCTTGCACATGTATGGATTTTTCTTTCTTACAAGTTATGTAACTTAATCTAAGAATCTAAAGACATCCCTCTTGGGATAATTGATCAATCCAAATGCAACAAGTTATTGTCTCTATGTTAGCCTGGTGATGGACTGGGGACCTGCACGGGGTCGACACCATGTCTCGCTGCTATCCCGAGTTTAGATACATATAAATAAAGTCAATCTAATAGACAGACAGATGAACAGACAACTTTTTCTCACTCACTAAACCTTTATTTGATTTGACTTGATAATCTGGATATAATGAAGCTTCACCTTCACCAGTTTACAAGTGCACTAAGCCAAATCATGTAATTCTTTAAACGATATAAACTACAGCTTTTGCGCTATAAGATGAAGATTTTAATTCATAGTATTGAGCACAGTCTATCCAGTGGTGTAAACATTTTGTCCTGGCAACATTTCAAGTGAAAAATCATTATTTTTGCAGTTTATATGGAAACGACAGAAATGCTATAAAATATGTCGTTTTTTTATATAGGGCCACAAGTTGCCGCTATATGCCCCTTTTACATGACCATAATTCATATGAAAATGCAGTTTTTTTAATTTTCATCTCAAAGCAGTTTCTTGTATAAATAGCAACATTGTGAAAGTTATGTAGCTAGCAAGCAGAGCCACAAGTTGGTGTTTTTGGTTGTGTTTGTAATGAAACCACACACATGTGCGCAAAGACCAATACACTATAAATGTTAACAATGATGAAAACATGGACATTCTTATAGAAAGATGACTAAATTGCTTTGCTCTGCCAGGAGACTGTTGACTATAAAACTACCAAGTCCGAGTAGAATATGGACTGGGAGTCATGACACTCTGGAAGCAAACATTGCTGTTATTGTTAATCCACTATTGCATGTGGTGAAGAACTATTTTCTATGGCCGTGGTGGACATTACAAATCAAAATAAGAAATGTGAAGCTAAGACTATATCAAGTTGAATGTTCCACAGAACTTTAGCTAAGATGTTAGAGCTAATGTGATTAAGAAATAAAGACCTGGCCAATTAAAAGGGACAATCTTTTTTAACTTTGTAGCTCAAGATAGGATTACACTCTCATATACTCGGACATTGTACACCATCTCTTCGATTGGGACTGAGTGGATACATTTGGCCTGAGTTTTAAAGTTTCTAATCCCTGGAAGCTCATTAACAGTTTTGTCTGTGGCTATGTGAGAGATCTTAATTCAGAGGCTGGCAAACTGCGAAACCACAGTTGTACTTATAATGGTAATGAGGCGCTGCTCTTTCGAGCCCAATTATTAAACCAAACAAAACACTGAAGAGCAAAAACAAGCCTGATGCATGATCAGGAAATATATGAGTTCAGTTTGCATTATTAGTGAATGACAGTAGCTACCTCCAGAATGATACACTTGCATACCATCATCTAATCAGTCAATAGCAATGTCATGTCTCATCATTGTGCCAAAGCACATCTCCTTCTGAAGAGGCCATATGTTGTTTTGTGAAGCTTTGTACATAATGTAAGATGGAGTACTAAAAGTATTTGTCAACCTTTCTCCCCATACAAGAAGACAACTTCTTCTGTTTATACCAAGTAGTATACCTAAATATGTTGTTTGTATAAAATGGCTCAGCAAGCTATGTTTGCCACTAGTGACTATGTGCACTTTACTTAAGGAAACAACTATAATGTACAATTATACATGTAAAAAAAAATAAGTTATCCATCCTTTACTGGCCTACTTGGTCTCAATCAGCTGCCCTCTTAGAAACAAACTGGACTCTGTTAACTAGACCCAGGCCCTTTTTACATTTTTGTTTCAAAAAGGTTATGCGTTTAGATTTTGAAAAGGATGTCCATTTACAGAGAAATGGCAAAAACACTGCAAACAATCAAGTTCTTATGTTGGGTCACTAGTGGGTGCTGTTTCTTTTTGTAATGAAAACACACACACACACATAAACAGAAAACAATATGCTAGAAATATTAACGATGGCAAGTATTCACTTTGACAGAAGACTCTCAACTATAAAACTACCAAGTCCCAGGAGAATATGAACTCATGGCAGTCTGGAAGCAAACATTGTTATTTTCTAGCTACACATGAAGGTGCAGCACAACTATTTACTCCAGCCGTAGTGGGCATCCTCAGTAGCAGCGTTTTTTCCCGTTTCCATGGAGATTGTCGGAACGCTTTTAAAAAAAGGTGTACCTTGGGAGGCGTTCTCAAAAAGTATGCTCTCCGATAGGTTATAAATGAGTAGTTAGGGAGAGAAAGTTTATGAAAGTATAATGAAACTAAACAGAAAATGCTTTCCCCCCCTAATTTATGGACAAATTAATATGTAGATCAGGGGTGTCAAACACATTTTAGTTCAGGGATCACGTTATATTAAAATTTCATCTTGAGTGGGCGATGACAACCTTTAAATTTTAAATGTTTTTGTAGTTGTTGTGACACCGAGTGTATGTGAGGAAAATTACAACAGACAATCATCACAAAGCAAATTTTATTGATACCTTCTGTTGCAAAATACTTTAGAATCCTCAAAAGTCCTCAAACTTTCTCCTATAGCTGTAGCATAATGCATGTTTTCACAAAAAGGCAGCATGGCTTTGAGGCTACTTTCATACCAGTGGGGTATCTAGCTTTCATATCAGCATCACCATTATGTCAGCTGGGGTCTCAGTTTTGTGTTATGTTCCCTGTTCTTGTTAAAAATGTTTTAGTTTTTTTTTTTTCGTTTTTAAATATGTTTTCTTTGAACATTTTACAATGGTCTCATTGGTTTGACAGCTGATTGGAGCTAATGGTGGGATAGTTTTGACCTGCCAGCCATGTGTTTGACACCCCAATTATGGATGTTTTCTACGTTGTGCAAAATTTGAAATCATACTCCTGGCAATGTGCATTTGGGTTTTATATCATTCTGAATGATCATTTACTAAGTATTATTACAATGTGTAATTATATTTTTACAGACTCTCATAATATTATAAAAAAAAATCCAGTGATTTCTTATCAAAAGGCTGAAAAAAACAAGTTAACGAACATCCTCGATGAAATGGTGGTCTCTCAATTGAAATGTTTGATTCCCAACCACTCCCTGTACACATGTCAAAGTGTCCTTGAGCAAGGCACTGAACCCCAAACCACTCCTAATGGATGGACAATGCACCTTGCAGGTTCGAATCCCACAGCTGAAGGTCCCTGAGCAAGAACCTTGACATCAGCTCCCCGGAGTGCCATCATGTGGCTGCACCTCCTAGAAATTGGATGGAAAAAAGGAATTTCCCCAAGAGGATTAATCGGTATGATTAGTTTGGTTTGAAGGACCGATGGCACATTTCTGTCGGGTCAGAATATCAGTCAAATGTTGCATGTTTACATCTACACATTTGAAGTGCCGTTTCATAATGCACGGGTGAAGTATGATCAGCACGGTTTCTGAGTGTGGCCTCCATTAGTCTCAGAATGACAGTACCAGACCGTTAGGATCTATGGCTGGTAAAAATAGATGGCAAAGCAGCTGTAGCGCTCTGCGGGCTGGCGCTAACACAATCCGTCTGTAGTCACACAATCTGTCTGCTGAGCTGAGGGGCGCAGGAAGTCCTGTCCATAAATCACCCTTTTTACTTCCTGGTTTAAAGCATCAGTGGATATGAGACAACTATTATGTGCAGTGTAAATATACACAACCTAGTTAGTGTGAGCAATGTGTCACTGTCATTGACTGGACAAATTGGACCCGTAACACACTGGCTGCTCCTCCCAGTACTACCAGTTTGTTTTTAGCCACTGTGCTACCTGAGGTTTCTAAAAATGTCACGTATCTATAAATTCACACTGAGCAGCAACACCTGCAGTTGATTTAAAACTTAAAGGAATTTGTTTTTTACACATTGGTGGCTGTGAATCTCAAGAGGGAAAATGCAACCTTCAAAATTTCTTGTTTTTAATACTCTCGGTGACTGGAAAATATCGACATGTGGTTTTGGATGATTTACAAACCTGAAGTGACTTTGTTTTTCCTTCCACTGCAAACATTTGTGCTCACAAACAACTAAACTACTTCCTCCAATGACTTGATCCACTTCTTGCAATGGAAATCAATTAGTCACTGTGGCATTGGGGATTTGTTTTGGAGGTCGATACAGTTTGGCCTGTTAGGGAGAAACAACTTGATTACTAAAACCTGACCTGTTTTTGACTTTCAATCTCTGAATCAGAAAAGCGATGGATGGATGGAATCTCGGTCTATTATCTCTTACTGTGTGACTGCATTAGCAATAGTGGTGCTTTTACACTCGTACTTACTTGCCCAGACTTTTATAGAAGAATCACACTTTATCAATCTCTTAGAAATTTCTTTACCGAATTGACCCGCCGGTAGCAGCAACAAAGAGCAGCACCCAGAGGGGTGCATGTTTTTGGGACTGTGGGGATTTTCTGTATTTCTATTATGTCTTTGTAAAGTACTGTGAACTGCCCTGTGTTTCAATGGTGCTATATAAGTACATTTGCCTTGCGTTGGCTATTCTTTTTATTTTTGATCTGCCATTCTTCAGTATTTTTATGTAGAAATTAGGTTAAAATCGATACCTGCAGTGATATCTTCATTTTTATGTCCAGAGGGTTTTGTGGCTCCCAGAGTTGCTGTTCAGTGGGAATCGGGTCCAGAGTGTTGAAGGTCCCCAACCCCTGGGCATGCGAAAATAGAATGTTTTTTTTCTCTGAAATGTTTTTTTTAAAAGCACTGTATTAATCCACAGAGGGGAAATTCTTTCCCGAATTAACCCATCGGTAGTATCCACACAGAGCAGCACTTGTAGGAGGGGGGGGGGGGGGGGGGGGGGGGGGGGGTGTGTCTTGCTCAGAGACCCCCAATGCATGTTTTTGGGGACATGGAGCTCCAGCATGTCTACAACGGAGTAAATATCTTACCTCCCCAGGAGCTGTTCGCCTTACAGGAGACACATAAACTGGTCACTATTAACGGAAAACAAATTACATACCCGAGTACCCGGGGAAAGCACGTTTTGAGGTGCAGTGCTCTTGTGCTCTTCCTTTTGTGCAACTATGGCCTGAAGTAAACATTGTTGTAATGGTGTCAGTACAAGAGCGTCCTCGTCCCTGAGGAGCCCAGCAAAGCCCACACTTCAATCCCACAACTGTTAAAATGACTTGAAGGCGGCAGATCACAGAGACTTGCAATCCAATATAAGCTTTAAAGTGAAAGGAAAAGATGAAGTGCTCAAATACAGGTGTGCAAGGCTTGTGGAGTCTTACGCAGGGACTTCAAAGCTGAACATGGTGTCCAGGCCGCACCTTCAATATCCCGAATTAGGGTTTTAAAATGCTGGTTTCCATCAAAATAGTAAGATAAGAAGTTCCAATCCAGCCCTTGAAACAATCAAGCAATTTTTAAAAATCCATGCTGTCACTGCTAAGCAAAATGCAACTTTTATAAGAGACAATTTTTTGGGGCATTTCAATGTATTTTGTATCAGAAAGCATCATTACAATTATCTTTACTTTGAAAGTGTAGCAATTTTTGGGACAATTTTGATTGTTTTGCGAAATCATTTATTTTCAGTATGAACTCTGTGCCATAAAAGGTTATTATGGCACTATTTTCAACATGAAATTAGGCTGGATGGCCCGTGAACTAAAATGGATTTGACACCCCTGCCGAGATGGGCTTTGCTGAGGCCTATTGAATTATAATTATTTTCGAATGAGGGGCCGATACTTACAATGTGCATATCTGATAGGAATATTCGACGGGTTATTAAAAAAAAAAAAAGTAATTCTCAGACATTATCAGGCTGAAAAGCTTTTCACTTAATAAAAATCACTGTGAATTATTCAAATGAAGCCCACATGTAAATGGGTGATTATAGTCAATAAATGGGCAGATAATTATTTCAGGTGACACTTGAGGTGAAAAAACAAGCTAGAGAATGGACATCACAATATAAATAAACAGAAAGAGGCGATGATTTGTATCAACACTCAGAGCTACACTGGTTATCTATTGTTTAACATTTTAATTTGATGCAAATGTATTCTGCAAAATTTTAAATTCGTTATCATAATCTAGCTAAGTTTTGGGGTCGTTACACACATTTGCCACATGACATACAATTTCATCTTTTAATTGCAAGAACGAAAACACATTATTGAGAGAACGTGAGGTTCGTAAATGAAATGACACTTTATTTTCACCGTCCTCTTGCTCGGAGAGAAAGCTGTGATTAAGCTGCCTTTTGTTTTCTATGGAAGCTGCAATTTTTCCATCTTTTTGTTTGCAAATCACCATTAGAATTTTTTTATCTATCTAATGTGAGCATGTTATTCAAAAGAGACGGTTGAGTCATGCAGTCACAGTGGTAAAAGAAAAGGAAATATGTGCATAGATATGCAAACACACTTTGGCTGTAAAACACTTCTCACAAAAAGTTTGAAATATTCGGCGTTTGGGTGAACTTTTAAGACGAACCTGAAATGCACCTTTACAGGTGAACTAAATGTGACCTTCTCTTAACTTTTGAATATCCAATTGTTCAATTTTTCAGTACCTTTTGCACAACTTGCTGTTTTCTGAGAGGGAGTAAAATTCACAAAGAGGTGTTTTATCAATGAATGGCCCAATGAATTTCATGGTTCAATTAGAATTGGTATTTAAACATTTCTCCTCCTCATGCTGTTCACATGTCGACATGGTGAGACTAAGACCACACCTAACAATTGATCAACAGTACCTCGGCTTCAAACAGGACGTTCTCAGATGGAAGAGTACCCTGAGCCTTAGAGTGTCACGGGGAGTCATCAGAAGATTGAACAGAGATAAAGAGAGACTGGAAGACTCACAGAACAACAGACGTGGACAACCTTTGTCCACATCCAACACTGTTGACTGCTTTGTTATGAACAGAGCCCTGCAGGACTGGGTTGTAAATGCCACTCAAAAGTCGTTCAACATCTGAAAGACTCCAACTGTTCCAGATCAAAAAGCCATTTCCACTGTAAACAGACATCATTTTCAAAACTTTGCCATGTAAAAGTGAAACTTTTACATGGCAAAAACATTTCACTTGAATTGTTGTCGAGGAAATGAGGCCCTTGACATTGGACAATGTTTATCAAGGTTTTGCTTAACTGTAATTTAGAAATCCTCAAAGCAGGCAAAGACCCATCAACCTTCATTTTGTATAAAAGTTGTTGCTTTAAACACAATGATCATTTTTGACGTTTGTGAAGTTGTACTGCTGGCACGAATCAATTTTCATTTAAGAGCTGATAAGAACAGCATCATCTTTACCAGCGTTGCTCACCAACCCTCGAGAGTGATATTCCATTTAACAGTCACTGAGTCTCAAACTGAAATGTCACTGAAATGGTGGCCTTTAAAAGGTGCAGTCATTACACACTTAAGTAATTCAATGAGGTCCATGGATCAGTGTGCACGACAAAGTGTTGAACCCTCAGTGCCGCGAGTTGAAAAAGAAACCATCACAGTAATTAAGAAATCCTCTCCTGGGGTGAATTGTTTTGGCAACATGCAAGAGAAAATCATCCAACAGTAAATAAGACATGTGAGCATGGACCTAAAAGCGATATGCCAACCAACCATCCAATCACACAATCACTGCCATCTGGAGAGTCACATCACTGGCTTGACAAATGTTCTCACGTCTTTCAAAGCTGAAGCTCTCTCCAGTGACTGAGATACAACAAAATATCAGCAGCCTCCTTTGAGTGTTCAGATATCTGTTTTTCCAGCCAAACACATAAAACAAGTCGCCTTCTGATATAACAAAACGACAGCTCATCATGTCTGTGAGTCAGAATCCCCACTGGGGCCTCCAAATGGCTTTGGATTTAGTCCCCAACGCACACAACAGTGACATTAACAGCAGTTTGAAAACAGTCACAGGCAGCAAAACGGGGCGCAGAGTTCTGGCAGCAGCTGTCGACAGAAGGACATAGAAGCACATCCAGTTATACGTGCACGTACATTCTCCATCCAACCAGCTGAAGATAAACATCTTGTGTTTACGCTGAACAAGTCGCCAGACCATCGCAGAAATACCAAAGAAAGACAAAATCACATCAGTAAATCAAGAATTGAACAATTCCTGCATTTTCAAATTTGACCCCTTTTTCAGACTCTCATTCATGTTTTTATGTATCATATATAAATACAAATATATGTTTCCCTGGTTGTTTATTCCAACTACAGTCTTGATCAAAACCGATTCCACAAACCTTTTCAGGGGTTTATTCTAATGTATCTTTTTTTTTCAAAAATGCCAGTGTCATCATCATAACAAAAAACACAATACATCAATTATAAATTAAATACTAAAGGCAAAGTGGCTTTTTTTCACAGCCTTGTATATGGAAATAATAAATCATTTTGATTTCAATGCATAATTACTTGTTGTAAAGTGTCTTGCAGAGGTCTAAATTGGCGGGATTTACGCTTTCTTACTGTTTATCTGGAACAAACAATAATAAAGTGTAAGTTAGTGTTTGTTATTTGCTTTCTCTCTGTTCCGTTTGTTTTGGGGGCCCGTACCCACAAACGCGAAGCTGTTTTATTTGTGTGACATTTTCCAGTGCTGCCCGAATGCTACAAAACCAAAAAAAGGTGTGAAAATTCTTATTTTTGGTCAGTTTTTTTTTTTTGTCTTTTTTATCTTGACTTCAGGTAAGTTGCCACCAGGTGTTGATGCGATGAAGTCCCTCACCAACGATGGATCATCAAAAAAATCTATTTCCAGTGTTTTATCTGTGAAGTTGACCTCTGAGTGGATTCTGGGATATGGCTGAAAAATGTTGTGTTGGAAAAAACCACTGTTTTTGATAATGGCGGAATCTTCCATTCAAGTGATAAATTTTGAGCGCTAAAGATCACTATTTGCCACAAGAGTTACGGACAAGAGTGGGAAGAACGGGGATCAGTAACCATGAAGCAGAGAACCGGTGGAGTCGTGTGTACAATGAATAAAATAAACCAAAAAATTAGAACAACAGAGAAACACACAACCAAAGTAAAGGTGCAGGGGAAGCAGCGAATGCAACATGATGGATGGACTGAAGATTGTTACTCACAAGTTATCTATCAGATCACACAATGAGCCTGGGGGGCAAAATAACTTATCACGCAGCAGGGGAGATCAAACTGTATCACCATGTGAGAGCGAGTGTGAATCACAGGGGTGGGAGAATACGCTGTGTGAGCGTTTGTGGAGCTCCAAGCAAGATGTGTGTCAGCACGAGGAATTGTGCCGGTGGGGGGGAAAGGAAGGAAGGAAGGAATGGAGGAAGAATGGGAAGTATACTCCTGAGACAAAGCTGCGCAGAGTGAACGTGAAATAAAGAGAAAGAGGAGATTAGTGGGCTGTGAAGAAGGAGAGGGGAGGAATGAAGGGAGGGGTGGATGAAGTGGGCAAAGAGGAGGATAAAACAACTGGGAAAAGATAAAGGGGTGTGCTAAGGTGCAGGATTATCTAGAAAGGGAGCTACACACATGTACACACACACACACACATGCTGACGGACAGATGTGGTGAGGTACCGACACGACCGGCCTGCAGATGAGATTCTTTACACCTTTGTAACAACTAAAAATTCTTCAACAAACAAGACTCATAGGATCATAATACTCCATCAACGAGCCCGGAAGGAATTGGACAGTAGGTCACACGTGTACAGAGAGGTAATAGTAGGCTATCGTGGGTGGAAGAAGATGCAAAGTTTGACGAGGATGATGACTGGAAATGCAGGAAACCCATATAAACGACGATGTAGTTAGCATGCACTCACATTATGGTCGTAGAGTTTTTGTTTTTAAGGCAGCAGCCGTAAAATAAGAATCTCAGAACACTTGTTATGAGCCGCTGCTATTTACAACCTCACTTATTTTCAATAGCACAATTTTTTTCAAGCTTGTAAGTGAGCGTTACATCTGTAACATACTGTGCATACACAGTGAGGATCTCCAGTGGAGGGCTGTATTTGTTGATGCTGCTGTGTTCACACATATCACAGACACTCAACCGCAGGGAGTCTGTACAATTTCAAGGCAGGTGTGCAAGTTCTACCATCTTTTTCCAGCCAGATCTATACAGCACAGCCTTGGTGCAGGTTGAGCCCCTCTTTTATGTAAATTGTGTTTTTGTCTCATAAAGAATGATGTGTATTTTTGTAGTCTGTGTTTCAAGGATAATCTCTGTCATCACTTTTGGAACCTCTGTGCCACTTTTTGGAACCATCAGAGTCGAGGGTGCAGGAAGCATGTAGAACTTTTTCAAAACAATGTAGACTTTAGTTCAAGTTCAAAGTTCAAAGTGTTCATTGTCATATGTGCAGTTAGAAACACGTTTCCCTGTACCATGAAATTCTTTCTTTGCCGACCGCCAGTGAATGCCTATGTAGTAAGAATAAAATCAAAGGTATAAGAACTATAATAACAGTGACATGCAACACTGTTACTCAGCAAAACCTGTACATTAAATACAAAACACCTGTACAGTGAATGTGCAAAATACAAATATATTAGCTATACAGAAGTAGAGGTGATATATACAATGGTATGTGCAAAAAGCTGTTTCATAATAGAAAGACATGGTGTTAGCTGTGCATGGGCACATCTAAAGTGCGAATGCAGGTGGTGTGCAAAGTTCAGTGGAGGGGGGGGGG